>PVKM010004734.1:0-50837 GCA_004027735.1 Carollia perspicillata | reverse complement strand
AAGAATGGTCAGAGCTATAAGGGGGAACCCAAAAAACCCAAAACGTATTTATTAAAAGTGGTGTATTTATTCTTACATGTTTAAACTTCAATCGCCATCAAAGTACTCTCCATCTGAAGCAATACACCTAATAGAGATGTTTTTTCCACTGCTCAAAACAGTTTTTGAACTCATTGATGTTGATGCCTTTAAGTGCTTCTGCTGTTTTTTTGTTTCATCTCTTCCCACATCAGTAAAACGTTTCCCTTTGAGGGCTTTTTTCATCCAGGAAAACAAAAAAAGTCGCTAGGGGTGAGATTGGGTGAATAGGGAGGTTGGGGCATTGGAGTTATGCCATTTTTCGTTAAAAACTGCTGAACACTCACTTGGCAGATGGAAAGCAAGAGTAGAGAAAATATACCAAGAAGGTGCATTCAAATATACCAAAAATATACATCTATGCTGTGTGCAGATGTACTCATAAATCACCCATCATGAAACAGGCAAACACATTGAAAGAGTCTTCAAAAAAAATTTCATTGAAGCCAAACACAGCTTCTCACAACACTGCCAGCTGGTACACTGATACAGATTAGTTCCTAGAACACTCATCTAGTGGGGAAAGCCTGTACTACAAGGGACCCACCCTCCAGAAGATAATTACGTTTTTTTCTACCTCCTTCCTTGTATACATCCAGGAATTTACACTAGAATTGACACAATTTAAGTTATGGGATATAAAAGGTGAAGGAGAAGCAGAGTTGATGGATAAACCTGAAGTTTCAAACTTGGATAACTAGTTAAAACATTAACAACCACAAGTATGTCAGAAGGTGGCTATGAACAAAAAATTATTTTAGCCAACTTACAAAAATGACTTCACACATACAGAAGCACATTATTAGTAAGTATAGCCCCCTCAATGGAAATATAACAATTTGCCACAGGATCAGGGCTAGGGGAATTATTTTGTCAAGTTTGCCTTTGTCCCCTCTGCTGGCCCTAGGCTGAGGGTATTGATATCTTCGCCTAACTTTGACTCCACAGCCAGCTAGTTCAGTGCACTCTAAACACCACTTCAGACTCCCTCACCCCATGACCTTCTGCTGTGCTTGCTATACTAATCCCCAAGCCTAAATGCACCTTCTTTTTTAAAAAAGATTTTATTTATTTGTTTTTAGAGAGGGAGAGAAATATCAATGTGTGGTTGCCTCTTGTGCACCCCCTACTGGGGACCTGGCCCTGCAACCCAGGCACGTGCCCTGACTGGGAATTGAACCAGCAACCTTTTGGTTTGCAGGCTGGTACTCAATCCACTGAGCCACACCAGCCAGGGCCTAGTGCATCTTCTTGGTATATTTTCTCTACTTCTGCTTTCCATCTGCCAACCATTGCCAAGGAA
The DNA here is from genome assembly GCA_004027735.1 of Carollia perspicillata. Lineage (NCBI taxonomy): Eukaryota > Metazoa > Chordata > Mammalia > Chiroptera > Phyllostomidae > Carollia > Carollia perspicillata. Next base: position 49,456 of record PVKM010004734.1, on the reverse strand, counting down.
AGCTACAGACACGTGCTCATTTGGATCACTATAGAAATTCATGCCATCTGCCACCCCATCAGGCTCTCTCTGTTGCTCTAAAACCCTTTATTAACTGCTCTGCATTCACTATCACTCTCCATCAGTTTCTTCCCTCTTTCTTCGCCTATGTAAGTTCTCAAACCCTCCTCTACTCTCAACTTCAAATTCATCCGATTAAATGTGATAATTCAGGTACAGCAGGTACCATAGTATCTGACACATCAAAAGTTCTAAATAAACACTTACTTCCCTGACCGGTGTGGGTCAATTGGTTGGGCATTGTCCCCAAAAGTGAAAGGTCTCTGTTTCAATTCCTGGTAAGAGCACATTGCTGGGGTTACGAGTTCTCTACCTGGTGGCGCACATACAAAAGGCAACCAATCAATGTTTCTCTCTCACATTGGTGTTTTTCTCCCTCTCTTTCTCCTTCCCTTCCCTTCTCTCTGTAAAGATAAATAAAATATTTTAAAAGAAACTAATAAATGAAACAGTGTTATTACTATTAATACTGAATAAACAGCAAAATATGTTGGTTAAATAACTCGGGCTTTGGATTCAGACAAATGCCAGTTTGAATCTCGGTTCTGCCAATTACTAGTTAATGTGCAAGTTGCTAAAACTCTTGGAATCTCAGTTTTCTCATCTTTAAAATGGAAACAGTATTACCACTTTACAGAGATTTAGTAAGAATTAAATGGAAGTATGTATGTAAAGTCATGAGAATGTCTGTCACATGACTGTTCAATGTTAGCCACCAGGATTAGGGATTATTGTTATTACAACATCCACTTACTACTTTTTTTCTGAAAAAAAGTCATCATTTCTCCTGTGAGAGAGCACAGTTTATAGTGTCCTCACCTCCATTTCTTTACAACCTCTTATTATTTACAACATATATTTGAGTACCCCACTATATGCAGGGCACTGTTTTAGGTGCTGAGGATACTATACATTTGGAGGAGGAAGTCTTCTCTAAGATTGATACCTCCATCTCCACCTTGGATCCTTGTTCTTTCTAATCACTGAGGGGGTTTTGTTGCTACCTTTCTGCCTTTCTCTTCCAGTATCTTAAGTGTCTACCTCTTCACTGGCACCTTCCCCTTTGTTTTGAAGTGGCTTTAGGCGCCCAGGCCAGGTAGTCCAGTTGGTTGGATTGCCTCTCCATACATAAAAAAGTTGTGTGTTTGATCCTGCTCGGGGTGTGTATGGGAGGCAACTGATTGATGTTCCTCTCTCACATCAATGTTTCTCTCTCCACTCCCCACCCTGTTCTTCTCTCTCTAAAAATCAATAAGCATATCCTCAGGGGAAGATTAAAAAAATAATAAAGTGACTTCAAGTTTTGCCAACTATTTCTGTTTGGCCCTTCTAACTAATTGAATTAAAATTTTATTTCACTCCTTTTTATTTCCAAACTTCTTCAGTAGAGGGACTCTCACCTCCATCTCCTCATGATCCAGTCCCTTCTCAGTTCTCTGTTACCTTGTTTCTACCCTCACCACTTATTGAAGCCACTTATTTTGTGGTCTCCAGTGAACTCCTTGACACATCTTAAGAAAGTCTCTCAATCCTCATTTTCCTTGCCCTGCTTTCAGCTTTTGTCATTGCTAACCCTCCCCTACATGTTATTTCTTTGTTTTTTATTCTCATTGATTGCAAATAATTTAAAATACAGGAAGGGACATGAAACACAAAATCAATATATGTAACAACTACCCAATTCTATCAAATCTTGCAACATCAACTTTCAGATGTGTTTAAAAAATAAATATTATAGATATAGTTGATATTCCCTGTATGCTTTTCTCCAGTTTCAGTATTCTATCTCTTTCATATTTGGTGATAATTATGCCCTTTCATGTTTTATATACTTATACTCTTATTTCTTATAGCCATAAGCAACATACAGTATTTTCAGACTTTATATAAATGGTATACCATACATGTTTGCAATTTTCTGTTTATGCTCAGTATTGTATTTTTGAGATCTAACTCTGTTAATACATGTAGTTTGAGTTATTTAATTTCAAAATAGTAATGAACCTCATGATTACTATGATTTATTTATACATTCACCTGCTGATGGACATTTAATTTGCTTCCATTTTTCCCTGAGATTGCAGATAATGCTCCAATGAACATTCTTTTACATGTCTCCTTGTGCACAAAGTGTAGAATTTTGTCTGGGTCTATAACTAAAAATTGAATTTCTGGGTTGAAGTGTATTATATACAATTGGATTATATGATGTCAAATCCCTTTTTATAGCAATTCTACCAACTTATACTCCTTTCAGTGACCAGAGTTCTATCTGTTCTACATCCTTAACAACACTTGGTGTTGTCTGAATTTTAATTTTTGCCAAACCAATGGTCGTGAAATGGTAGCTCATAGTTTTAATTTTCAATTTCCCTAAAGAGTAATGAAGTGAAGCATCCTTTTGTGTGTTTATTGGCCATTTTGGTTTCCTTGACTATGACTTTCTTATTCATGAATTTTGTAAAATTTTCTACTAGTTTTCTTTTTTTGTTACTGATTTATAGAGATTCTTATACATTGTGGGTACTAATTCATTCGTTCATTTAATCTATATTTTTCTAGCATTTACTTTGTTAAAGAAATAGTTCTAAGCCCTGGCTGGTGTGGTTCAGTGGATTGAATGTGGGCCTGTGAAGCAAAGGGTTGCTGGTTCGATTCCCAGTCAGGGCGCAGGCCTGGGTTGCAGGCCAGGTCCCCAGGGCATGTGCCCTGTAGGGGACACATGAGAGGCAACCACACATTGATGTTTCTCTCCCACTCTTTCTCCTTCCCTTCCCCTCTCTCTAAAAATAAATAAATATTTTTTTTAAAAAAAAGAAATAGTTCTAGGCACCAGGAATAAAGCAAAGAACAAAACACAGAAAAATCTCTGCCATTGTGGAACTTACATTCTAGTGGAGGGAGGTAAACAATAAACAAAATTAATAAGTAACATAGATAGAATAATGGATAGTGAAAAATTCCCTGGAGAAAAATAAACAGGGAAGAGGGATAAGGAGCATGTGTGTACAGGATTGGGAAAGGAGATTGTTGAATTACAATTTTAAATAAGGTTGTCTAAGAAAGCCTCACTGAGAAAGTGATATTTGAGCGAAGACCAGAAGGAAGAGATAGTGCAGGTAGGGTAAAGAGCAAATGCAAAGGCCCTGAGGCAAGGGTGTGCCTGGCAAGTCCTAGGAATAACCAGAAGCAATGTGACTAAGCAGAGTGAGTTGGAGAGAATGGTAGAAGACAAAGTGGGAAAGGTGGTAACAGCTGGAAGTGTAGAACCTCCCAGGTTATCCTTTGTCAGTTATATGTATTGCGAATATCTTCTCCCAGTATGTGGCTTGTCTTTTAACTTATTTATGTTATCTTGGAGTGCATACATTTTGGAGTGTAATATAGTTAAATGCGTTAATTTCCTTATTGTTTGTGCTTTTTAACATCTTTTAAAAATATTTAATTTTGAGAGAGAGGAGAATGGAGATAGGGAGAGGAACATCAGTGTGAGGGAGAAACATCAATTGGTTGCCTCTTGCACATGTCCTGATGGGGGACAGAACCCACAACCCAAGACATGTGCCCTGACCAGGAATTAACCTGTGACCTTTCTGTTCATGGGCCAAAGTTCAACCAATTGAGCCATGCCAGCCAGGGCTGTGCTTTTTAGTATCTTAAGTAATCATTCTCATTCCCTATTCCAAGGTCATATATATGTTCTCCTATTTTCTTCTGAAAGTTTTAAAGATCTGCTTTTTCACATTTAGATCTTTAATCTACCTGGATTGAATTTCCCCCTCTATTGTGTGAGGTAGGGATCAAATTTTATAATTTTCCATGAGGATGATCAATAGTCCCTTCACCATTTAGTAGATAATCCATTTTTCCCTACTGATTTCAAATGCACATGCTGCATATCAACTGTCCATATATGTATGATCTGTATTAGGGCTCTGTATTCTGTTCCATTGGTCTATGTACTTCTATACCACACTGTCTACATTACTATAGGTTTTAAATCAGTCTTCTAAAAAATATTTTATTTATTTATTCTTAGAGAGGGGAAGGGATGGAGAGAGGGAAAGAAACATCAATGTGTGGTTGCCTCTCACCCACCCCTTACTGGGGACCTGGCCTGCAACACAGGGATGCGGCCTGACTAGGAGTCCAACCAGCAGCTTTTCGGTTTGCAGGCCATTGCTCAATCCACTGAGCCACACCAGCCAGGGCTGAAATCAGTCTTGATATATAGTCCATTGTAGATTCTTGGGCAAATTAGTAACAATTGAGGTGTTCCTCTGGGAATAGTATCCTTACAATTGTCAACAGACTAAAATGGTCAATGGAGACATCTATCACAAAGGCTTACAATAAAGTGATGGTGGTGTGAATAGAGAGAAAACACGGAATCTAAAGGTAATTCCAAAGAAAATATTAACAAGGTTTGTTGGTTGATTGGATATAGAGAAATGAGTAGAGAAGAAGAAAGCATATGACTTTAAAGTTCCAAGCCTGCGTGACTGTGAGAAATTATGATGAGTTAGTTTTGTTATTCAGAGTTGTGATAACAGTGGGGTATATTAGGCAGGGTGTCAGGGTCAGGGACATATAATTGGTCGTTGCCTGTATAGAGGTGATCTGTGGGGATCACGAAGGTCTGAGCTTTGGCCATTTTTCGGGTTTAGAGGAAAGGAGTAAGAGGAAGGGGAGGAAGGGACATCGGAGAGATAGGATAATCAGCACGGTGCGTTATAACCATAATGAGGATATTTTTAATGAATGATGAGGGCTCTGTTGGCCCAACACCTTTGACTTCTCTCATAGGTATGATTATGCTTTGTTTCCATAGCAATCTCCAAAGTCCCAAGAACAATTCCGTTGTCACTCACGGGCAGCATTTACGATGTACTCGTTGCTGGACGTGGTGGAGACGCCCCCAGTCCGTCGGGTCTCTTGCTGCAGTTCCTCATATTGGCCACAGGGGGCGGACGCTGCGGCGGCCTGGAAAATCGGTGGGGGCGCGAGGTGCCGCTCTCTCTCGGGTCAAGCTTTCGGCTCCCAGCGCGCTGCGCGGAGGTTTTCTTAAAACGACGTGCGGCGGAGGCGCGTGGGTAGGAAGACGCAGGAGACAGTGTCGTCGGATACCCCCGCAGTCTGCAGCCCCACCGAAACCGAAGGCCGCCTGGATGGAGCCGCCGCTCCCAGCCGGAGCCCAGCCCCTCGCAGTATCCGCCAGAGAGAAGGGGGAGGGGAGGCCAGGGAGGGCCGGTGTGGGAGGTCGGGGTAAGGGGACTGCAGAACGGGGAACACGGCTGAGGCGGGGAGCAGGACGGTCAGGCCCGGAGGTTGAGCCTAGCCAGGGAGAGGGTCGGCGCTGGAGGCAATGTCTCCAGCACAGGGGAGGGCAAGCAGAGGGGCGGCAGCCTCCCCTGACTCCGCACCGCGGCACCCTTCTTTGGCAGCACTTCTAGTGCAGACCCTTGACTAATGTGCACATACTGTCGAGGGTATAGAGATGAGAGGTCCTCTCCGGGAGCCCTGCGTCCTGACCCTAGCTCAGAGGAACGGTCAATATGAGTAAGTAACCGCCTGATTCCCGTAGAGGAGGGGAGCCTGCCATTACCTCCCAATCCCAAACCATGAAGAGCCACCCACCCACCCCCCACTGAGGCCGCATGGACAACAGGTTTAGAATCAGGTGTGAAGTGCGAGTTCTCTAACCATGGGGCTTTGTCCTCAACTTCCAAGCCGCTGGATTGCTCCTGACAGTGTGGCCCAGTGGAAGGACCCAATGGGTGGGGAAGCAGGAAGCCTGGGTTCTTAGTTCCTGCCCCTGCAACTGACAAGTGTTGTGTAACCTTGGGCAAGTCAGTAAAGCTCTCTGGGCCTTAGTGTCCTCATCAGTTAAATAAAAACATTAACTGCTTACCTTGTAGCCTTTGCGGTTGGAACTGAGAAAATAATAAATGTGAAAGTGGTTTAGAAAAAGTAAAAGTACTATAGAATCACCTCATTGTTAACCTTAACAGAAGTGCCTTTTCTTAACCCCATTCAACTTGTTGCTCTAGTCTACCCACCCCTTTAGTCCACTTGCTACAAGGCACATTCATTAATTCAGTAATGGTTTAGTGTAGCCCTGTAACTGCCTCATTTATTGACTTGACTGTTAGAAAAAGTCATGAAATGTACAGAAATATATACAACATTTGGCATTTTATCTTTGTGTTACCTTCCACTCTGCCTAGCACATAGGAGCTCAGTAAATACTGGTGACTGATGGATTAAAAGATTCTTTTGATAAGCTATCAGAATGGCTGCTGATCTCACTCCCTTGCCACTAATGCCTCATTTTAAAGGTATCTATGGTGACTGTTACATTTCAGAGGCCCCTATCTACCCATGTGTGATCAGACTACCTCCCTTGATTGTTCACAGGTTACTTGACATTAGAGTTTAAAAATTGGTGATCACTTAAATCCTGCCATCACCTAACATTAGATTCCACCTAAAAACAGTTTTTCTCAGTCCCTGCTTTTAGATGGTCCAGACTCAACCTGTATCTATGATGTCTAATTTTACAGAAGAAATTCCCACTAACTATCTTGCCCTTTTCTGACAGTCTTGCTGCCAGCCTAACTGGACATCAGCTGGTTCTATGAAGTAGCTCTTCCCTATGTGCTACTTGGTCAGTCCTATTGATGTAAGAAATTCCTATTATTTTTCCCAGATTTCATCAAACTCTGGAAGACCAATTTAATGAAAGCCAATTTAACAGGAAAGTGAATTGGAACATGGACTACCGCTGCCACTTCCAAAGGCTAGAAAAGGGTGGAGAAATGTGGCCCTTGGGAAAATCAGTAAATTGTTTGTGTCTTGGTTTCTCCCTATGTGAAAAACAAAATTATGTGGATTAAGTAAAATAGTTACATTGTTGAGATCATCATAGCCCCGGATCTACTCCCTTGTTGTTTTGGAACTCTATTCAGCTAATAAGGGAGTGAACAGCTGGCCTTGTGATAAATGTTTCACTCTATCTGAGCTCTTGTACCAGAAGAACTTTTGAACTTGGCAGTGGTAGCTCTCTTGACTACTTGTGTCTTTCCCACATAAGATCAAATTCTTGTGGTCCATATCTGTATAAATTATGGGGGTATAGCAACAACTAACACTTAATGGCTTGATCTGTGCCAGCTACTCTTTTAAGCACTTTTCATGAATTAGTTCATTCAACCCTCATGTGAGCAGTACTGTGAAATAATAATATTTCCCTCATCATCATCCTTTTACAGATAGAGAAATTAGGCACAGAGGTTAAGTCACTTGCTCACACTTGGGATGCAGAATAGCCAAGATTTAAACACATGTAACATATCTCAGAAATACATTGTCTGAGAAGTTTCTTTAAAAATCATTATTAGAGACACCTGATATTATTATACCATCCATAACCCTTAAATTCTTATCTCTTGGGTTCCTTCTGTGAATTGGGTATCCAGAACTTTTTTACTTTTGGTCTTTAGTTCTGTAGTTATTGCTATCAACCATGGAGAAATGTACACAAGAGACTAACATTGCAGTTAAAAAATGTTTTTTGAAAACAAACACTAATATTTTTTTCAAAGAAAATAGATTATGATGCAACCTGCTGTTTCATCTTTAACCTTCCTTGAACAAATCAAAGTATTTCCTAGGATAATGCTGAAAAATCCACATTTACTATTTGTCACTCTGTTCTGTTTCACAACTACCAAATTCTTATTTCCGTTGTTTCCTGCCCCTCTGCCTCTGGACCACCAATCTGTTCTATATGAGTTTTTGTTTGTTTTTGTTGAGATCATACAATATTTGTCTTGTTCTGCCTGATTAACTTTACTTAGTGTAATGCCTTCAAGTCCATCCATGTTGCCTGTTGTGTGATGGTTTTTAATAACACATTCCAGTTGAAGCCTTACTGCTAATGTTTAACACCATTTCTAGTCTAGTTACTTTGAGATTACATTGGTGTGTGTTCATTTTCCTGAAAATAACTTCTTCCTTGATCCTTGCTTTGTCAGCCTTTTTTTAATTCATAAAATTTATTTATTTAGTTTTTCTAGTTTGCTCATATTTCATGTTAATGTTCTCTATTTCAAATTGAAACTTCTTTAAATTTAGAACTAGGTTGTTTTATTTAAAATGGATAAAAATTACAACAGTACCAATAATAATGTTTTGCTTATATTAGAGTAACAATATGTTGGGACATTCGCTAAACTTTTTCTTTGTTTTTTTTTTTCTTTTTATTTTAATTGTTCAAGTACAGTTTTCTGCTTTTACTCCCATCCCAGCCCACCCCTAGCCCTCCATACCTCCCTCCCTTTTCCGCTGCCCCCAGCTCTTGTTTTTGTCCATGAATCCCTTATACATGTTCCTGCAAACCCTTCCCCTTTTCCCCCATTATCCCCTCCCCTCTCCCCTCTGGTCACTGTCAGCTTGTTCTCTATTTCAGTGTCTTTGGTTATATTTTGCTTGTTTGTTTGTTTTGTTGATTAGGTTCCTGTTAAAGGTGAGATCATATGGTATTTGTCAGCCTTTATCTAGTTTCTGGTCTCCATCTGGGTTAATAAGACTCTCTGCTCAACTCATGAACTTTGTAGATTAAAAGAATCCCATATTCCCCTAGTCACCCTAAAATACAAACCCCTACAAATTAGGATCAGAGCAGAAAGACAACATTATTTTTCTTAGGTTATTTCCCTTAGTTCTGTCTAAGCCATTTCTTTCCCTAGGTTGTCTCCTTAAAAGTTAACACATTTGAAAAACTTCATAAAACTGAAACAAGTTCCCCAAAAGATAACAAAACAAATCACACCCTTCAAAACAATGCCATTTTTAATGTCAGAAGTTGAACAGTTAAATTTAGAAATTCATCTCTGTTTATAGCTTAATCCAGTTGTTTTATTCAACCAATATTTATGTATTAGGCAGAAGGCAAAAGTAAATATAGGGTCCTTGCTTTCAAGGACCTCACATCAATTTGTGAGATAAATATAACTATAATGGAGTGTAAGTGCTGTTACCTCAGGGGCAAGCAAAGGAGGGGACGAGGCCTCTGGCTCTGCTTAGGGGCATTAGGGGAGCATCACACAAGAGGTAATATTTGAGGTGCGTCTCAGTAATGTTCCTGGCAAAAAGAACCCTCTGAAGAGGGCTAGATTTGGGGGAGGCAGGGGTGTATTCAGAATGGCCATTTACCAGTAGGTTATACCTTGATTCTGAGCTACAACAGATAAAGAGTAAATGAAAATTAATGTTTCGGGAATACATAGGAATTTAGAAGTCTCGCATTTTATGCTGGAGGACCAAGTTTTTCAGTCATGTTTACCTAGAACTACCAGAATGAAGTTGGAAAAGCAGAGTAAAAACAAGGGATGTAGAGGATGTCTGGTAGTATCTTCCACCTTGTTGGTCACTGGGGTTATTTTGACGAACCCACCTGTCTGGGCACCTCCTCTTAGTCCTTCATGAACCTGAATTGTTTGAAGAGATAGAACCATTTTTTTTTTTTTGGTCAAAGTCATGGAGATACTGGAAAGCTAATTTATGAAATTTCTCATTAATTTGTTCAACAAACTCGAGTGATTACTAGGTGCTAGAAACACTATGGTAAAAAGATAGCCATAGTCCCTGCCCTCGTGGAGTTCAAACCCGCCATTAGTTCTTCACTCTGGTATGCATACTCTGAAGGTGTATGTGCTGTAATTCATGCTCCTAAGATTGTAAGTTCTTAGGATATAGACTATTCTGTGTTCTGTATGGCACCAAACATTGTGGGTATTTAAACACTGATCACCACTACTATCCTTCTAGACCTAGAGCAATATCTAGCTGTCATGATGCTCAGATCCGGGGACAAGTTACAGCAAGCCTGATCAATACAGACTAGATTTTTGTAACAACACAGTGTATTTTGTTGTTAAATGTTTGGATTTTTCAGTAGCTATTCGTTGATGCATTGTTCTGTTTCCTAGGTTAATAATCCAGTTGCACGTGAAGGAACAGCTTGTTCAAGATATCATTCCTATAAATAGCCACTTTAGATGTGTTCAAGGTACTAGCTTTAATTGCTTAGCTAGTTTTATAATGTTTTTCTATGGTCATTATTGCCTTGTGTAACACCATACATATTTAAATTTGCCACTGTAAAATGAAACATCTCACTCTTTGCATAAATCTACCATTGAGAAGATGATAAATGCGTTGTCTAAGAGAGCCGAAGAGTCATATTGAAATAAATAAATAAATATATATATATATATATATATATTCTCAACTGCTTCCCTGATTGGGAGTTAGAAATGTATGTAGTCTGTTACCTATGTAGGTAGTCTTTTATTTTGTCTGACTTATATGTGGATTTAAATGACATTCTTGGGTTTAACTGACACACTGCTCATTGTAAAGTATCAATGATACTTTGATACTGATTGGATTCACACACATTCAGCACTTTATCCCCTCGCTGTTAGAAATTAAAACATTTGGCAATATGCCTTGAAATATCATAATACTGTATACTCAGTTGTGCTGATTCTCAAACCTTGGCAATGGTAAATCATAAGAAAAATGACTCAGGGGAGGATGTATTTGGCTTTTTGCCCTCAAATTTAGAGAGGGAGAACAGAACATCTGTTGTTTCATCTGCTACAATGAGAATCAAAAAGTTGGGAGGACTGTGTAGGAGGTGTTGCTTCTGTCATCTCACATTGCTCTCGAAAGGAAATCGATTACTAGAGAACAGATGCATTATGTTTCCAGTGGGCTCATTGGCTTCATCAGAAAGAAGCATTCTGTATCAGCTGTAGCTCCTTGGGAAACTGGAATTCCTCCTTGCAAGGATTCTTTCTTACACTACATTGAATTTTTTATCACAAAAGTGATATATGTACTATAAAAACTTTGGAAAGAACAGAAAAGTATAAAGCAACGTAAACTCCCATCCTTTAGAGATGAACACCTAACATTTTCCCTTTTCCTACACATAGAAATTTTTAGAGTGGGTGGGACTTAAACTGTATATGTTTTTTTGCCTTTTCCTCAAGCCATCATATGATGAGTGCTTTTCCATGCCATTAACAGCTGTATAGTATTTCGTTTTATGGATGGCCCATAATGTAATTATTTTTCTGTGTTTGACATTTGGGTTTTTTTCTGCTAGTATAAATAGTAATGTGATAAACTTCTCTGTATATAAATCATCCTACATATTACTTATTTCCTTAGGATTTTTCTTGTAAGTAGAAATACTAAGTGGGTATGGCTTTTTAAGAGAGCATGTAGTAAGAATTGAAAATACCTGCAATGAATGGCATCCACATTGTATCGAATAGAAGAATGAAGTCCTAGCCATTCAGTTTGCTCTGTGTGAGAGAGGCACTGAACAAGGCACCTGTATACCTTGCAAGTTGCTGTAGTCACTTCACTTTTCAGGGTGTAGCACCCTTTGCTACATAACCAGCCCTTTACAGAGGAGAAAGCCAAAGAACACGACTTAAATTAATATCTTATTAACTCTATACCTTTTGGTACTACTTCTAGAGCCTCTCTATTTTTTAAGATTTTATTTATTTTATTTATTTATTTTTAGAGAGAGGGGAAGGGAAGGAGAAAGAGAGGGAAAGAAACATCATTGTGTGGTTGCCTCTTGCACGCCCCCAACTAAGGACCTGGCCTGCAACCTAGGCATGTGCCCTGACTGTGAATTGAACTGGTGACCCTTTGGCCCATGCTCAGTCCACTGAGCTACACTAGCCAGGGCCTTCTAGATTTTATTTTACCCTGTTCTCTTAGTATTGTTTTTAATAAGAAATACACAGAAGAGTGTAAGTAAGTTTAGAATCTTGGAAAATATGTGTACTTACAAACAGTAGTTCCCCATAACAAAAGGAACAGCTACCTCAAGTTTTCATATATTTTGTTTCCTGACCTTTGCCTCCATTTTGAAAAGTCTATAAATACTCAGGTTTTAAGGAATTAAAGTTACTGAAGACCAATGGTAAACATATAATGGTTGTGTTCTGATACCCCATTGTCCCTTGCTTCATCATGCTAGTGAGGGGATTGGGATTTTTTTAAATATTAGACAATTTAGGTCTTTACCAGTTACTTCTGTTGTACCTGAATAATGGAGCCAAATACACAAATACACATATCTAATGAGGAACTAGAAAAGGCTGAGACTACTCCCTATGGCCATAGTAGATCCAGGCTAATCTAAAGGAGTCAGTACCCAGAGTGCTTCTAGCCAGGAAGGTCTGCCAAGCACCGTTGGCCAAATTCAAGGAAGTCAGAGAGAAAGAGATGGACTGGGTCTAGACACTAAAGGTAAGGAAGAAAGTCCAGCAGAGCCATGGGGGAAAAGAGGACTTTGAAGTTGGAGACTATGCTTTGCCCCAGTTTATTATACTTGTTGGGTGTGGGAGGCCTCGCAAGACCCATAGGTATTAGTTATAGCCTGAAGGTAAAGAACTTTGTATATTCTGTTCCTATGTGGGGCAGGGTTAAACTTTCAGAGACGAGATCTGAGTTAAGAAAGTAATTCACCTCTGGCTTTTGGGGTCACTTCCTTGGCTTCTTACAAGAATTATCTCAAGACACAGATTATGTAAAATTTGTGTGTTATAGTTGGGGGGATTGAAGCTTGTCTTCACTTGAATTAACATGTTATGTTCCCTACTATTTTAATTCCTTGATTTGCTTCGAGGCATTCCATTCGGTTACTTGTTCAGTGCATTTTTCTTTTAGTTGAATTGCTCATGATCTTTAGTACTTAGTGTTATTAAAATCATTTTTAAACGTTAAACAAAAAAAGCAAAGGCTGTTCTAAAAATGTGTTCTAAGACCTAGGTGTGGTGATCGAAGGAAGCAGTTATTTAGTTAGGCATATACCGTACTTCTTTTGGTTGTAATCACTGGTTTTCTCTTCCCTGATCCTGTGCTTTCTTCTTTTCCCTCAGAAGCAGAGGAAAATCTTTTGATTGATATAGCTTCAAACAGTGAGTATCTTTCTGAATGGAGTTGATTTTCATTCAACAAACGTTTACTTGAATATCCACTAAATTTAAGATACCTCTTTGGTGCATTTTTTTATCTTGCCGTCTTATCCTGTATTCTCCATTTTCTTTATGAGCATTGTTTCACAAAAAACATTTAGGCTAAGCTTAAGAAAAATCAGGTGGCTGGCAAGAATCTTTTAAAAATTTAAAAATATGATCTGCTTTTCTAATGCTGGAAACTTCTTTGAGCTATGGGTATTGTTGCTGTCAGTTAAATCATTGGTATGGAATTGATAATTGTAGGAAAGACCAGAAAATGTTTCAAGTACGTAAGGTTTATGAGTGTTTTTTGTTGTTTTTTGAACTTTTGTTATGTTTTAAGATTTTTCTTACCCGTTTGTTATTTTCCCATGTTAAATCATAATGTTTTCCTTTATTTGTTATATTATTTTGGAAGAGTCCCTCTTATACCAGGTATATCTTTTTTTTTTTCTTAAAATAATTTGGGGCTTTTATTTAAGCTCCATCCCCTCAAAAAATCTCTTTATTAGAGAGAACATCATTTTCTCACTGTTTTTTATTCTTTCATTTGTATCTGTTTGAAGCAAATCCTCGTTGACGTTCTGTGCAAGCTGTTCTTTGCTTATCTAATTGTACTCTGTTACGGGGAGGAGAAAATGGACACTGTACGGTTGCCATGGGAAAGAGTACATGACCACATGAATCTGAATCAAACCAGTTGTCTTATCTTGGTTGAGTCCTTGGATGAGTGGGCCTTGGATCTTATCTTGGGGCTGTGGATTATACACTTTTGTTTAAACACAGTCCCTGTCCTTAGTGCCATTAATTTGCACTGAACAGTTTAGGTGAGCTTTATTCTGCATTGGATTTTATTATCCTTTGGTCGCGGAGTTTGGAAGTCTTAAGGGTTGATCCTGAAAGGCTAAGTAAGCTCAGTCTCTGGCTTCCATTACTTCTACCACAGGTATCCAAGAGAGCAAATAACTAAATATCTATGTCTTCTTGTGCTTAGAAAGAAGGCAAAAAGAACACTTAGAAAGCAAAATTTGAGCAAAGGTAGTTCAGCAATAACTGACATTGCTGCTGAAAGAAGATATTGAAATAATCCTGTTCTTGGTGCAGAAGGAGGTATATCATTCAAAGCTGTAAAGTTAAACTGAACTGTGCCTTATCTCTCATAAACACCTAGCCTGTGGCATTTGTTTTGTTGGCCTCTCCTACCTAGAACTTAACCATGTGTTGCTCTGTTCAGAGTTCAAGTTACTGGATCATAGAGCAGAAATAGTTAAGTAAGCATTTGAATAAAATCCTTTTTTTAATTTCTGCCCATTTAGTAATATTTGCACTGAAACCAAATTTTAGCTTGATCCTTGGGCTTTATACATAAACTTCAGAACACACAGTATGTTGCAGGAGGGGGGCCCTGGGTTTGTTAGTATAAATACATATGCATCCACTGCTCAGAAGAAAGATCTGGGTCACTAGCACATAGATGGTATTCGAAGCCAAGAGAGATGATGTGATTGCATATAGAGCTGTGGTATCAGATACACGTGTGACTAGTTACATGTACCTATTTAAATTAATTAGAAAAAATTAGAAATACAGTTCTCAGTTGCACTAGTCACATTTCAAGTGCTCATTAGCCACATGTGCTCATCGGTTACCATGTTGGACAGTGCAGTTATAGAACATGCTCATCATCACAGTAAGTCTAATGACACTGCTGTTATACAATGAAAAAAAGGTTTAGGATTGAACTCTAAGGAACTCTACTTTTTAGAAGTTAGATGGAAATACCTCAAAGGGCTCTGAAAATTAGTGACCAGAGAGACAGAGAGACAAACTGGGTAAATGTGGTGTCGTAGAGCTTTTGGAAGAGGTTATTTCAAGGAGTGGTCAACTGTTGATTTCTGTTAGTAGGTCAGCTAAGATGACAGAAGAGTATTCATCAGGACTGAGCAATGTGGAGGTTATTGGTGACCTTAACAAAGCGATTTCAGAGGGGTGGTGGGAGCCAGTCATATTGGAGTGAATTAAAGAGAGAAATGGGAGATGAGAAGTGGCAACTTTCGTTTTTTGAAGGAGCTTGACTATGGAGGGGACTATAGATACAGCCTGGAGTCAGAGGGAAATGTGGGGTCCAAGGAAGTATTTTTGTTTTTTAAATATGGAGAATTTAAAACATGATTTAGTTTAATGCTGATGGAAAGTAGCCTATGAAAGGGACAGGTTAAAAATATTGGGGGCAGGTGTCTAGGAATGGTTGCAAGTGTGAGATTCCTGTGAGAATCAGAGGGGTTGTAATTCAAAGAAAAAGTGGCCTCTTCCAGCAATACTTTCCTTGCTTGTATCAGAAGGGAATGGAGAAGATGAGTGCAAATACAGGTAGGCTTCCATGTGATCACCTCCATTTTCTCAGAAGTAGGAGGTGAACCAATCAGCTTGAAATGAGAAGGCTTGTGAAAAGGGGGATGCTAAGTTGAGGATAAATGAACAGATGTAAAGTAGTTGTTCCATATAGTAGTAAGACACTAGTTGAGTATGGAAACTTAGGTTTGCTCCCTGCCATAGAGTGCCCAGTTGAGGTTAGAGGTTAGCAATCAATTTATAATGGTATGTGTGTGCATGTGTGTGTGACTCCCTCTGGTTGCTCAGATATAAGTAAAGACAAGAAAGTTGGTTGGATTTCTGGGGTTTGGAGGTTAGCCAGGTAGGTGCTGTGGAAGAAAAGAATGGTGAGGCAGTTCTGGGTTTTGGGAACAGCATAATGATGGCATTCGCTTGGTAAAAAGGGAAGTGAAAGTAGAAGGGAGTGCCTAAGTGGGTGCTGAGAAAGTGGAGGGATCAATGGGCTGGAGATTCCTATATGAGCAAGTAAGCTAGAAGGCATAAAAGGTCAGAGTGGCATCTTTGAATTAGAGATTTATGAGGCGGTGGTGTTTCTAGGATGAAAAGATCCAGGCTGTAACTAAGGAAGTCCCAGTAGGGACTGAGGGAGTGGTTAGCTGATGTAGAGCGGCAAAGCCATTGGATAAGGAAGTTGAAGGGGTTGGCTGTGTTTTCTGAGATAATTTTGAAGGGACGCAAGATCAGCGCAGAAGTTTTGAGTGCAGAGGAAGTCTTGTGAGTCCGCTATTGAACGCTGGATTCAGAAGTTTCCGGGAAGATGGTAAATGATCTCATGGCATAAAGGAGAAAAGAAGCTCGTTTGGCCCAGTGGGTAAGCCTCAAAGGGGACAGGATTTTTCCTGAGGGAAAAGAAGGAATGGCCTAGAGATGGCATTCACAAAGGGTGTGGGAGACTCAGTTTCGGAGGGCTACAGATGGTGTGCTGCTCTCGGGGGCCAGCCAGTTTGCAAGTGACTCTGATTTTCTTTTCTTTTTCTTTTTTAAGATTTTATTTTATTTTTCTTTAGAGAGACAGGGAAGGAAAGAGGGAGAGAAATATCAATGTATGGTTGCCTCTTTTGTGTCCACTGCTGGAAACTGGTCTGCAACCCAGGCACGTACCCCGACCGGGAATCGAACCACGATCCTCTGCTTCGCAGGCCCGCGCTCAACCACTGAGCCACACCAGCCAGGGCTCGTTACTCTGATTTTCAATCTTGATGCACATAAGAGTCACTCAGAGAGTAATTTAAGAACTACCAGTGTTCGGGCTTCACCCCCACAGATTCTATTTTATTGGCCTGGGGTGGGGCCCAAGCATCAGTATTTTCTAAAAGTGCCTCTGGTACTTCTAATGCAACTATAGTTGGGGACCACTGAGAGTTGCAGGGAATGTTGAGAAAAGTTGAGGTTCTAGGAGCATTTGCTGATCACAAAGAATCCAGACGGTTTTGGAAGGGAGCCAGGTAAAAGGTAGGGGGGTGGGGTAATTTGTCCACTTGCTCATGGTGAGAGAACATCTAGTGTTATTTTGTAAGCAATTTCTGGAATCTTATGTCCATTAAATGGGCTAATTTATTTTTTATCTGTGCTAAAATATATCTTTCAAGGAATGTGGGAGAGAGACTACGTGTTCTTGTTCTACGTTTCTATCAGATTGAAACTTCTTTTTTTAATTTATTTTTTTACTGCTTTTAACATAAATTATCTGACAAAGAAAGGACTACTCATGCCCTGAAGGAGTTTTTCCCTGTATCTTAAGGCCGCTCTTAATTGGCCACTTTTATTCATATGCCCTCTTTTTTTCCCCCCTCCTTACAGTGGCACTGTCATTTATTTTCTTATTTTTGATCCATTTGGGTGCCTTCTTTTTCCATTTATTTCTCTATTTTTCTCTCTTTTCTGATCATTTAATCTGTGGAGATAAAAACCTAAGGAAATGCAAAGGGAAAAAAGAGAATCAAAGGTTCAGCAGTGGATTTCCACCATAAGAAACTAGGATTTTCATTTCATTTTCTCATCTCTCTGTTATTTACAAGTGTGAAAGAGTCCAGGTAAATAGTCATTAAATGTCTTCTGTCTGCAAAGGTTGTCATCATCCCGTGCGCCGGCAAAGTGACCAACCATCTCTCTTTGCCTGGGACTTTCCTGGTATTAGCTTTAAAAGTTCTGAGTCCTGAGAAGCCCCTCAGTCACAGACAACCCCTGGAGACCATCAGCAGTGTTGTGCTGGATAACCCGTGTGTGCGCTGCCTTTTGCTCTCAAGGAGCTTGTAGATTCTAGGGGCATAAGAAAGTAATGCATGTGATAAATCAGTTAAAATAAAAATGTAAACAGGTACATAGATTTCCTAGATCATCATATCCAGATGATTGATATAGACAGTAACTATAGGGCATCACAAAAAGGGAGATAGTAGATTGTATACATAAGAAACTAAAGTCCTAGGTAACTTCGCTTGTAATTATACTATTTTCCAATTGGTTGTGCTTGAACCAGACCACTCTTGGACATAGGTCATTATATTGTTTTTGTAAGTTTATTCAAGACATACATATTTCACTAGTAATGAGGCATAGATGCTTATTTTCAGAATAATTCAAACTAATCCTATCATTCTTTTTAATTAGTTTGTAAATTTGATTGCCTAAGTACAGTCTGCACCTAGGAACAACCAATCTATTTCTTTCGTCCCCGTTTTCCCCCATTACTCTCCCCTGCCCTGCCTATCTCCTCCCACATTCAATCCCCCCGCATTGTCCTTGTCCATGTGTCCTTTATACATGTTTTTTGACTTGTCCCTTCCCTTTCTTCCCCCTCCCCCATTATCCTCCTACCCTCACCCCTCTGGTCGCTGTCAGTTCTTTTTTTCCATGTGTCTGATGATATTTGCTCACTTATTTGTTTTGTTGATTAGGTTCCACTTATACGTGAGATCATATGGTATTTGTCTTTCCCCGCCTGCCTTATTTCACTTAGCATAATGCTCTCCAGTTCCATCCATGCTGTCTTGAAGGGTAGGAGTTCCTTCTCTTTCTGCTGCATAGTACTCCATTGTGTAAATGTACCACAGTTTTTTTAAAGATTTTTATTTATTCATTTATTTTTAGAGAGCGAGAGATGGAGAAAGAGAGGGAGAGATATGTCAATGTGTGGTTGCCTCTCATGCACCCCCTACTGGGGACATGGCCTGCAACCCAGGCATATTCCCTGAGTGGGAATCGAACAAGCAACCCTTTGCAGGCCAGCACTCAATCCAGTGAGCCACACCAGCCAGGGCATGTACCACAATTTAATAATCCACCCCTTTACTGATGGGCAGTTAGGCTCTTCTCAGCACTTGACTGTTGTAAATAATGCTGCTATGAACATTTATTGTCTTTACACTTCAGATATTCATACTATATGAACTGGATTTGAAATGGTGGGAATTTCCAGCTTAGGAGATCGGAGGAGAGTGGTTGGAAAACTAATCTTTTGCTAGAATTTAGAGGTCCTTGCATTAACATCTGAGAGCTATATCAGAACATAGGAGACTATGATTTGAGTGTGTATCAGATCACTATATTGAGCTGCTCATTGACACAGTTCACCAGCCCCTTAGATTTCCCTCTCTGCTTTGCCCCCCAACCGCACATGACCCCACTGCCACTACATTGAATCCCTTGATCTTATAGACATGCTTCCTGAACTAGAGATCTGGCATATTTGTGATCTGGGTGATCGCCTATTAAACTGGTAAGCTGAGAATATGATCCGAAGAAAACAGTGTATTCTATATCTATGTGTGTATGGATTTTAATTCTTTTTAGGTGGCTGCAAAATTCGCATTCAGGGAGACTGGACTAGAGAGCGCCGCTTTGAAATCTTTGATGAGGAACACTGTTTGAAGTTCCTGTCACAGGTCCATACTGCTCAGGAAGGTAACACAGGACACAACAGTTTTCTTTCTACTATTTGAATGGGAGTGAAATTCTGACATGCTGATAGAGAAGCAAGCAGCCATAAGCAAAGTGCCTCACCCCATGAGCCTTGAGAGCTGATTTTTTCAAAATCAGGAATGAACCTAGGGATGGGTTAGGGAACAAGTCCATTCAGCTTGAAGGCTACTGAGCCAGTTTCCAGAATCGTCAGTGTCATGACATGACAGCTTACTGCAAACTGTATTCTGCTTTGTGCCCCAGATGATTCCTGAGCTGCCCCCATTTTCATTTTCTTTTTTTAAATGTTTTTACTATTGATTGATTTGAGAGGGAGAGAAACATCGGTATGTTTTTCTGCTTATTTATGCATTCATTCATTGGTTGTTTCTTATATGTGCCCTGACCAGGGATCGAAACTGCAACCTTGGTGTATTGGGATGGCAGTCTAACCAACTGAGTTGCTTGGCCATGGCTGCCTTCATTTTCCTAGTCTCTTCCTTTATATTCAAGAATGCTGCTGGCCCCTGGTTTTGAGCAGTGCTGAGTGAATGTCTTTGGTTATGGTAAAAGTCACTCAATGAAGGGCTCCCCAGTTTCTAACCGTGACCCTTATCTCTCCAGTGCAATCACAACTTCTTGTTCCAGAACAAAAGGACTCATCCAGCTGGTACCAGAAATTAGACACTAAGGACAAACCTGTTTTTTCAGGTACTGAAAAGATAACCCCCCAGTTGCATTGATTATTGCAGAGTCAGTAGAGTTTATCTGGACAGATAATATAATGTGGATTAATGTCAGTATTAGGCATCTCCTATGGAATGGTTTTGTGGAGTCCATGCCCACTGTGCACTCCTGATCCTTTCTGTGGCATGTTAGCTCTTCAGGAGCCAGCTTAGCAGTATGGTTGAAAAAAAATGTAGGCTCCAAGGCCACAGAGCCTTGGTTTGAATCCCAAAGTCTACAACTTACTAGTTACAGGACCTTGGTCAAGTTACTCAACGAATCTGATCTTCCCTTTCTTTTTCTGTAACGTGGGAAGATTTTTAATGGCACTGGCCTCATGGAGTCTTTGTGACAATTAAGTGAGATAATGATATAATCCCTTACTGTCAACCAGGCATTGTGCTAAGTCTTTGATAAATGTTAGTACTCGTTATTTAAGGTTCAAATTAATGTAAGTTACTGCTGTTCTAGTTAATATGTCACTGCTTCAGGGACAGATGTGCTTCTTCCCCCAATGTAAGTTATCACTATCTTTTTGTTTGGTATTTGCCATTGAGCAAGTAGTGATCAAATAAAAGTCACTGTCCAAAGTGAAGCCCTGTTTGTCCTGGGTAAGTTGGATGTTATTGCTACCCCTGCCCCCTGCCACCTGCCCCTGCCCTTTGACGCTTGGTTTTGTGTCCTTCAGGGCTTCTTGGATTTGAGGATAATTTTTCATCTATGAATTTGGACAAAAAAGTGAATTCACAAAATCAGCCTGTGGGGATTCATCGGGAACCCCCACCCCCACCCCCTTCAGGGAACAGAATGTAAGTCCTATGTCAAAACATTTCCCATGGAAAAGATTTTTCTATTTTAGGCAGTTTCACTTTTGAATTTCTCATTTATTTGCTAGGCTTCCACGTGACAAAGAAGCTTCTAACAAGGAGCAGCCCAAAGTGACTAACACCATGCGGAAGCTCTTCGTACCGAATACCCAGTCTGGGCAGCGGGAGGGTCTCATCAAACATCTCCTGGCAAAGCGAGAGAAGGACTATGTCAACATTCAGACTTTCAGGTTAGTCTTTCTTATACTACTGAAGTATAGCAGAAAATGGCTTTTTGATAATTAGCTTAAATGAGAATCAAAGCATAATAAAAAGAAATGGTCAGTTGGCTCAAGCCCCTGTCTCTATCCAAAGTAGTGTAAATGCTACAATTTCCCTTGGATTTACTAACTAATGATAAAATGTCTACTAATGTTTCTGGGAAACCAAGAAACATTTTGGTTAGGGAACCAAATCAAGCTCATATGTACTAGAGCAGTGATTTTCATCCTGTGTGGCACAAGAATTTTTAAAACATGAATACCTGACCTCGGGGTCAGGTATTTTATGAATACCTTGGGGTTAGGTATTTTATTGGGGACACTGACTTCTTTTCCATTAGGTTGTCAAATAATAAAAATGACAACAGCCAATTCATCAATAGCCGTCCAGTGTGGTTGAAGCAAAATTATACCTGTTCTTTGTCAGATCAGCAAAAAGTGATTTTTTGGTGTCCAGCAGAATTTTAGTAATTAGTTTGTATGCCATGAGATGCAAAAGGTTGAAAATTGCTGTGGTAGAGAATTGTACCCTAGCACAGTCCATAAGCAAGTGTATTTATCTATCTGGCCTGTTGATTTTTTTCCCCACCAGTATTGGAAAATTAAAGTACATCATAACCACTGGGTCCTACCTTACTTTGGGAGTTAACTAAAGAAAATGTCACCTAATTCTCTTGATGGGGAGGTCTGTCTTAGAGTCTTGCATCTCTATTATATTTTTCATGTTACCTTTACTTGTTGATACCTTCTTTTCTGGACCCAGTGTATGTTGTGTGGTGTAGCCAGGCATGTATCCCAATATACAAAGCAGTAACACTTCTTTGTGAATTGTGAACAGCATGTACCCTTCTATTCCAAGATTCCAGTCCCATCTGCTATCCCATTATGCCTCATTTATTCTAATTCAATCATAACTATATCCCCATGCTAAAATTTCCAGTTCCTCATATTGCCCATGATGCTTACAATTTTATGTAAACCGTTAAGACAATCAGGAGTTTTTCCTTCTGCTTTCCCCCTTAAATCTATATCTGCCTCAACAGAATTTCCTACACAGATATCCTTGTAATCCTGAAAGTAAGTTTTCAGATTCAGCTGTAGCTCCTTACAGAACATTTATCCATAGTAGACATGCTTACAGCATGAAGACGCTCTTTCCCTCAGCAAGCTTTCCCTTCAGGTATGAGTTTCAATGGAGTTTAATTAATTTAAAGGAAACATGGTAGAGCAAATTAACTTTGTGTTTTTAAAATAAAGACTTTGTTCCTTTCTGTAAGTTCACCTAATATAAAACTTAGAATAAGCACACAGCCTCTGTGTTCTACATGCAGATGGTTTTTCTTGTGTTTGACAAAACATTTGAGGAATTATGTTGGCTTGCTGTGAGTGTACCCTTGTATAGGAGTGATCAGAGAATGTCTGTGGGTTCATTCTTGACCTTTGTTTTTACATTATTTTTCTGTATTATGTATTAGATTTTTTATTGGAACTTGGAACGTGAATGGCCAGTCTCCAGATAGTGGGTTAGAACCTTGGCTGACCTGTGATTCACATCCTCCTGATATCTACTGCATTGGGTAAAGAACATGTCTGGAATTTCTTTTTGGCTATATGTTTGGTGTTAGTTTACATGACATTTTGCCTTCCTTTTTTTTTTTAAAAAAAAAAGACTATCTGGTAAAAACCTACTGTAGACTATAAGCGAGAGTTAACTTGTCAAATTTGTGGGATCAGAAAGGAACAGATGCCTAAAATGGTATAAGAAAGCATCTAGTCCCCTCGAAACACATAGAAAATGATATTCTTCATAGAAAGTGAGATGTGGGGTCAATTCTAATAGTGCCTGTTTCTAGGATATATAAGCAAATCTCTACTGTTATCCCTTGGAGAGGCTCCTTTGTTTACATCTTGCATAGTCCATGTATACACTTGTGGGGAATCTTATGAAAAGAAAGCTGCTTGTCCTTAC
Organism: Carollia perspicillata; assembly: GCA_004027735.1. Classification (NCBI taxonomy): domain Eukaryota; kingdom Metazoa; phylum Chordata; class Mammalia; order Chiroptera; family Phyllostomidae; genus Carollia; species Carollia perspicillata. Next base: position 26,265 of record PVKM010004734.1, on the reverse strand, counting down.
TGATTACCTGGCCAACAGAACAGTTTTACAAAACCTCTCTCTCCCATTCCTTTTTTCACCTAATGTCTCAAAATGGGGCAGAACGTACTCAGAGGTAATTATGGGATACATACAGATTTCACCTCTTGTTTCTCAGATTCCAAGAGCTGGACTTGAGTACCGAAGCCTTTTTCTACTTTGATTCCATGAAGGAACAAGAGTGGTCCATGGCTGTGGAAAGGGCTTTGCATTCCAAAGCCAAGTATAAAAAAGTAAGTCACATTTAATTATTTTTTTAGTATGTGACTAAATAGAACTCCCTAAAATTTATTGTTATGTATAACTTGTTCCAAATGAATGGTTTAATTGAATTTTTTCCCTTGCGTACTACTGGAATAGGGAAGCTTATTCCTTTTTATACTTGTCTCCTAGAAAAAAATTCCCTGAGCTTTCTCATCCTACATTTTCATTGCTCAGGGAGCTTTTAGGAGAAAAAAGAACTCTGTTCTTATAATAGTAATTAACTTGCAATAATTACATATAAGGTCACTGATTTGCGCGGTAAGAGTTTAAGATTGAAATTATTCACTGACGTCAGAAATGGAGACTTTACAGAAAAGCAGTGTGAAGCATGTGAAGCATGTGGGTGCATAGGGTATGTTTTGGAACAGAGCAAGAATACAAATGTTAGGGAATTTAAATGAGTTCCAAACTTAGTTGTAAGTCAAGAGTACAGTTGACTTTCGTCAGGTGGGCCACTTTATTGGTCTTCGGAGGGCATAAGGTGGAGACTATCAGAAGAATCATTTTAATTGAAGGGCTACCACACTGAGACTTTTAAAAGGAGTCATCTGCCTGAGGGATTTTTTATCTGTATCTTCTAAAAATTGATGTAGATAATTAAAATCCCAATGATGTTATTCCTCTCGTATAGGTCTCTAGCTGATACATATTTCAGACATATTTCTAGCTCTAGTTCATAGACCTAAGACAGTCAAAATAAAAAGGACTGATGTTTGATAAATGTTCATTTCTTAGGAAATTAGAAATCAGAAAGTAGGAAGCAGGGCAAAAGGAATAAGCTGGGATAGAGGCTTTCTCTTACCTATTTGAATTTTTAATACTCCCTACTCCCGATAGGCTAAAAAAGTGATTAAAATAATGGCTCTACAGCTGAGTGCACTTACTGTCCCCTGAATACTTTTAACTCTTACTGGTCAGAGCCAGATTAGGACTTCCCTAGAGAAATTTTATTTCCTGCTTTATGGGGTTCACTGGGAAATTAGCTGATTTGGATTCAGATTTAGGCATTTGCTATGTCTTCTTGGTGGAAAAGTAGTTATGGGACGTTAGATATGTAGTATCTAAAAAGAGGGGTATTAACATGAACCTTTTCTAACTCCCTGGATCTCATAGGTGCAACTAGTTCGCCTAGTTGGGATGATGCTCCTGATATTTGCCAGGAAGGATCAATGGCAGTATATCCAGGAGGTTGCTACAGAAACAGTTGGAACTGGAATCATGGGGAAAATGGTGAGTTCCTTCGGAAATGAGCTTATTATTGTTTATGTCCATGTGAGGTTCAATTGCTATCTGTGTCTTTGTACTAACTGAGTAATTGCTCTTGCCAACAGGGAAACAAAGGTGGGGTAGCTGTGAGATTTGTGTTTCACAACACAACATTTTGTATTGTCAATTCCCACCTGGCTGCGCATGTGGAGGACTTTGAGAGAAGGAATCAAGATTATAAGGATATTTGTGCACGAATGAGTTTTGTGGTCCCAAATCAGACTCTCCCGCAGCTGAACATTATGAAACATGAGTAAGTGGTTAAATCTCCTCTAGCCTTTGAATAGTGGGGCTGAGAAAAGAATAAATGGGTGAGAAACTGTAGGACAGGGGTGTCAAGGTCATTTTCACTGGGGGCCACATCAGCCTTGCTGTTGCCTTCGAAGGGCCGAGTGTAATTTTGGACTGCATACATGTAAACTACTCCTTAACAGTTAAGCAAGAGCTCGGCGCTGCTGCTGGGTAGAAACAAGGTGCGGGCCAGATAAAACAAGGTGGAGGGCTGGATTCAGCCCACGGGCCTTGTGTTTGCCACCTGTGCTGCAGAACCATGAAGAGTAAGGGATTGCCATTTAGGGATGGGGTTACAAAGAAGAGAGGGTTGGAGGAGTAGCAGATTCATTGAGGCAGAGAAATTAAATTGGTTATCAGAGGAAAGGTTAGTTCTAGAGGATATCTAGAGTAACGCAGGAGGGGGTCTGTCGATTGGAGTCCGTTTTCAGTGTTCTTTTAAAGTATAAAATAGAAATGTTTGTTATGAATTGTAATAAGAGATAAACTTAAAAGTAGAAATCCCTGATTTCTTATCCTCTGCTCTTCCCAGCCAATCCCTCTCTGCAAAGGAATCCCCTGCTAACAGTTTGGTGTGTATCCTAGGTCTGTGCTGTCCAGCATGGCAGCCAGTAGCCATGGGTAGCCGGGGCACTGAAAAGCAGCTAGGCCGAACTGAGGCATGCTGTAAACATCAACTGTACAGTGGATTGCAGAGACTGAGAAAACATGTGAAATATCTAAGATTTTTAGTATCGATTACATGTTGAAATGATAACTTGGACATATTGAGTTAAATGAAATTTACTGTGTAACTTCTTTTCACTTGTTCCTTTTACTTTTTAATTGCAGCTACTAGAAAATAGAAAATTACATTTGTGATGTGCTTTGTATTTCTTTTGAATAGTGATATTTTAGGCTTTTCTGTATGCACATACAGATACACACATACTTGCTATATGAGGCTGTATTATCCTTTTTATTATAGATCTCTTTTCAAGCCAGTATAATGTAGATCTACATTATTCTTTTAATAGCTGTAAATCATTAAGAATAGGGGTGGTGGAGATTTAAAGACCCCAGTGGATCAATATGAGAGAAAGGTTAGTGAAGAATGGGACTTAACAAGGATAGAAGCAGAAATCAATTGAGGGGAATGGGTTGGGTGGTAGAAAATGATTTGTTGTAAAGAAATTAATACTGGTAATTGAAATTCTGAGAAGGCAATGTGGTATAGAATAAGTGATTTGAGATGGGAATTGTAGGAAAACAAAACATAATTTTGGGGTATTAGAATCAGTAGAGAGTAGGGTGATAATTTTGGGGGTAATTGAGGAAAGAGTAGGGAAGGAGAGTGATGTTGGCCTGCTTCCATATTGTGTCAGCAGTTAGGTACATAGGGAATTCTGCTTCACAGTGGTAATGTCAAGGCCTTGACATTAATGGTCATAAAGTTGCCCTGAAGTTCCATAAATTTATTTCCCCAGGATTCCAGAAATTTCATGTTACACTTGAGATTGTTAAAGAGACTCGTTCACTGTTTGAGATAGCTCACAGGAGAATTTGTTTTGGTGTGGTAATTTCAGGGTCTTCCCTGTGGGGTTCTCAGTAAATCTAGGGGTCTGTTGGTGTGATTGGGAACCTGAGGATCTCATGGGAGCCTGTAGATCCCAGCATATTGCAGCCTTCTTCCTGCCTGGGATTTGGAGTGCAGATCTGGGGCAGGGATAGACAGATTGGCCACAGCACAGAGCCATGGACCCACTTTTCCTAGTGAGCCCTGCCTGGGAGAGGTGTTGTTTAGACCATGCAGACCTTAGTGGAGAGTCTGCAGAATGTCAGGGCTCATAGAGGCAGAACACGTTCACATTTGCTTCGCCTAGAGACCTGGCAAGCAGCCACGCAAAAGTTTGAAGCTAGTCCAACAAATGAACTACGTACTTTTCTCAGGAAGTTAACTCCTTGGCTTCTGAGTCCCATACGTATACTGTATTATTTCCCTGTGTTTGTTCTTCATGTTTGCTGTGCCTGTCCTCCCACCTATTTTTGAATGCCTAGTCCCTCTCAGGTGTTGATAGTCCTTGCCCCCAAAGGATAGTTAGAGGTTCCACCCCTGGTTGGAGAGTGATAAACAAATCCTTATCAGTAATCTATCCTTTTTTTCTTTTCTCATTCTGTGATTGATTTTTACGCTAATTATGGCTACTTCCTTCCATATATTTCTTGATACTCAGTGTTGTCATCTGGTTGGGCGATTTGAACTATAGACTTTGCATGCCTGATGCCAGTGAAGTGAAGAGTCTTATCAACAAGAATGATATTCAGAGACTCCTGAAATTTGACCAGGTAAGTAAAATTTCATTTTGTAGGTACTTTCCTAGATAGCAGATAAACTGTTAGGTTTATGACATAAATGTGTGGGAGGTGTGCCTTACTCTAGGAATAGATGGAAAGCTCTCACTTTGTTGGGAAATAGTGTGACTAAGTGACGCAGCCAATACACACAAGGTTGGTACTGCTTTTATTAAGTACTTAGATTGTAGGAGGGGAGGTAGTGTTAGTGATAAAAAGTAAATATAAAGTTTATTCATTAAGTCTTTGTCAAGAAGAGATTTGTGTCAATGAGTTCAACGATGGGTGGAATGAATTGGAGAACACTTCCTGGAGGAAGTGGGCCTTCAGCCATGTTCATGTGGTTTGGCAGATGGAACAGGGAAAGCTGCTCTATGATTATTTGGCACGCTCAGCAACAGCTTGGAGGTAAAAGAGAGGCCCTGTGAGGGGATTGGGAAGCACAGAAAAAGTTTGTCTGGGACAAATAACAGAGACTGGTTTAATGGGAACTGATTGAGAAATTGGAGCAAGCTAGGTTATAGATGTTAAAACCTGCAGGGAAAGCATTGACTCATTAACATTTCTATAGAACTTGATATTCAGGGACCTAGTTTTCTGTAAATTCACCTCAACCTAGCATGTGACTTGAATTTTTGTTTCATCTTATGGATACAGGATGCTGAAAGTGAATGCTTCTTATTAAGGGAAGAAAATGTTTCAACTTGATTTGAATGTCTTTAAATTCCTTATGGGAGACTTTTGACCTTCTCATATTGTCAAATTTCAGGTGTTTTGCAATAGAATAGTTTTTTTTTAGTGAGCCTTTCTTGCCTGTGTATTCCTTCACACTGCAGTTGGCTGGTGAATTTCTGTTCATGGCTTCTTCTATTCTGAGTCCAAAGGGGGTACAAGTTGGAATAAATTGTTAGTCTTATGTAATTCTGGTAAAACACTTGAGTGAGTAAAACTTTCTAATCAATCTGTAGCATTCACTGAATTTGACTTTTGGAATTATCCATTTAACATTTGTGTGCTTTTTTTTTTTTTAAATAAAATTGTACTAGATGGTTCTTGTCCACCTTCAGGGAATTTAGGATTATTCAAATTTCTTTTTTTTTTATTTTCCCTGACTGCTATTACCAATAAATAATTAGCAGTGTGCTCATAATGAGCTTCCTATCTATTGGTGAGTTTGGGTGATACAGAAATGGCATAATTTAATTTACAAGGTACAGAAATTTTTTGTATATCTGACAGTTGCAAAGGTTATTATGGAACTAGCTACTTAGAAATGGCTGATCACTTACATTAAGGGTGCTACCCTGATAATATGATGCTTCTTTCTACTTCTAGCTAAATATTCAACGCACACAGAAAAAAGCATTTGTTGACTTCACTGAAGGGGAAATCAAGTTTATCCCCACTTATAAGTATGACTCTAAAACAGACCGATGGGATTCCAGGTAAAGTAGCAAGAACCTCCTCGTAGAGTAAGGCCTGATCTTTTTTCTGTCCCTCCACCTTAGAGAAGGGCTAGGAACTTTTTAGATCATGCCAGAAGCAGAAATAAAAGACCTAATGGCTCACTGCCATTATAGAAAAAAATTTATTCATGTGTCCTCAAAGGTGAGCATATCTTTAAAAAGCGTAATTTCTACATCAGGGCTGTTGAATTTTTACAGGCTGTTTGCAGTGACTCATTTCTGTCACCTCAGAAGACTTGATTAGATTTTGACCTTCCTGATCTTACCCCTACTTCCTTACCTGTTGCCCTGTTCCAACTGTTTTTCCTAAACTATTTAACTATTTGACTCAAGACACCAGAAGATGAAAACAAAGAGCCATGAAAGTTCTTGAAGCATAGTGGTTCTCAATCCTGAATACACACTAGAATCTTTTAGGGACTTTAAAAAATACTGATGCTTGGGTTTACCATCTGCAGTTGCCAGAGAACTCTAAGACCGACTGTCTGGGGAGCCCTTTGATTTCCCAGTTACCCCCAGTACAGTGCCATTGGTACATTTCTGGTAACTATTTGTCTTCCACCGATGGTCTCTTTCTTTGTTTCCTGTGGTTCCCCAGCTGGCTGAGCCCAGAAGTTTGTAAGAGAGAATCCCTGGGCATATTTAGCTTCTTTACACTCAGAGCACTAGGATGGGTGGGAGGAGTCTGTGGTCCATGGGAGCTGGTCAGAAAGTGAAAAGTGACACTGACAAAAGATCTCTACCCTTGGCCTTGTTTCTTCCACTCACCTGACTTGCGAGTCAGTTGTAGAGTGCCGATAACTTATTTGTGTCACCTTCTGGATAAGGTGTACAAGGCATTGCTTATTTTAACAGAATGCTAAGTGACCTTTTTGCTGACCCTTACTATTCTATGGGCTCTTGCATGTTCAGACTTCCGTACTTAGATATTAGTTCATTTCTATTAGAAGAATTTAGACTTGCCCATAAAAGTTCAGGCTTAAAGGAGAAATCCAGTTACTCATCTCCAGAGGTTAAGCCCAGCCTAGGAATATGGGATTGGGTTTTTAGATTTTATAAGTTGTCTAGCTGTTATGAAGTATCATTACAGTTTATAGAGCAAAGGAAGATGACATGTTCTGAATATAATTCTGATTTTCTGAGGATATTTAAGAAGGTACTATTATACTTTCTCCCAGGACAGTGTTGTTGAAGATGTAATCCTAACTTTAAGAGAACTGTTTATTTCATTAGATAAGTGTTCATTGGACACCTACTTTGCAACAGATACTGTGCTATGGGCTGGGAGTTTAGTGGCAAGCAAGCAGACAGTCCCTTCGCAGAGCTTGCAGTATAGTAGGGAATATACTTGGGTCGTTAAGGAAGGAGAGGTATATAACAAGAGGGCCTAACCCAGGTTTGAACCAGTGTGGTAGGTATTACATTCTTGCATGGTATGTTCTCATTATAATTCCTTTCTTTATTTGCAGCGGGAAATGTCGGGTTCCAGCCTGGTGTGACCGAATTCTTTGGAGAGGAACAAATGTTAATCAGCTTCATTACCGGAGTCACATGGAGCTGAAAACCAGTGACCACAAGCCTGTTAGCGCCCTCTTCCATATTGGGGTAAACACTTGCTTTTTCACTCATTTGTTTGTGTATTAAGTGTCTATTCTTTAGGGCATTATTTAAACTCAGAACAGATCAACAATTCCCTAAGCCATAAATGTTTCCATAACCAAACAGTTATTTGCTGCATCGAGAAGTTAGTACCCTCGACCCTCCTAAATGCTGTGTCTGTGGCTCTTAAGTGACACAGATGTTTTTCATGCTACACAATGGCTCGGTAGTAACCTTAGCCTCCTAACGTCCTTATACATAAAAGAGAGAGGCTAGGTTCTGCACAGGTGGCAAACACAAGGCCCGCAGGCCAAATCCTGCCCTCCACCTTGTTTTATCCGGCCTTGCACCTTGTTTCTACCTGGCAGCAGTACAGAGCTTCTTGCCCCTAGTTAAGGAGTAGTTACATTTATATAGTCCTGAAATTATATTCAGCCCTTTGAAGGCAACCATGAGACTGATGTGGCCTCCGGTGAAAATGAGTTCGACCACCCCTGTTTTAAAGGATGGGTAGCTTTTCATCAGATAAATAGTAAAGAGCTGAAGCACCAGGAGAGAGATTCCAGATAGAGGGGTGGGAACAGGAGGAGCAAAAGCACAGACTGGTCAGAATACAACCAATTTTGTATATACCCTAGGAAGCATATTGTCAGCCCTACAGTGAAGTCTTCCTATCCAGGAACACAGGTTTTACATTTTTCTTTAACTCCGTTGTATCCTGGGCTGGATTAATGGCGATTTATTTATTTTTTTGTCTGAGTCTCTTGTGAGGAAAGATTTTGTTTTCACATTTATGTTCTAGCTGTTTGTTATTAGTATGCAGGTTATATCTTAGAATCGTGTCGATTTATTACAGCCAGTACATTTAGATTATTTCTTGTAGATTTTCCAGACCTGTGGTCATGTAATCTGTCAGAATCTGTATAGTGCAGTGCTCCAGAGGATGGGCTTTATAGTTAGACTGCTTAGATTCATGTCCCACCACCAGCTCAACCACTTTCTGTGTGACCATGGAAAAACTTATGTAACATTCCTGTGCCTCAGTTTTCTCCTCTATAAAATGGAGACAAAATGTACCTATTTATGAGCATTAGTGAGGTTAAGACATTCTAAATTTTATTGAGGCACTCATGATTTGACTTTTGCGCATTTTGAAATTTTGAAATAATAATGAGTAATAATAGTGAATGTTCCTCAAATAGAGGTAGTATGTGCCAGGGACTGTGCAAGGCAATTTGCACACATCTCACTTACTCCCTCCGACAATGCTCTGAGTTAAATATTTCTCATTTAACAGATGAGCAAATGGAGAACCAATGCATTTAAATAGCTTCTTTAAGAGCATTCAGCTAGAAGAATTGCTGAGATTCAAATCTCAAGTCTGTTTAACTCCCAGGCCTTATAGATGCTCTTTCTACTACCCCCACAACACTTCTATAGTTCCATAGAACTTACTGACTATATAGGCCTTCAGATATGTTTGTATTTCTTTTCAGAACTTTGGACTATTTGGAATACTGCATACATATTAATACAGAGCTCCCAGCAGGATATTTAAATTTTTTCCATGCTTTCTGTGTATTTTATGTATCTTTAATAAAGGTCAACGTTTCTAGCTTTTAATACTTTTTAAATTACACAGGAATTCCAAAGTGCTTTCTCTTTTTTAAAAAATATTTTATTTATTTTTTTTAGAGAGAGGGGAAGGGAAGGAGGAAGAGAGGGAAAGAAACATCAATGTGTGGTTGCCTCTCATATGGCTCACACTGGGGACCTGGCCCACACCCCAGGCATGTGCCCTGACTGGGAATCAAACCAGTGACCCTTTAGTTCACAGCCCGCGCTCAATCCACTGAGCTACACCAGCCAGGGCTAAAGTGCTTTCTATTTAAAATGAAAAATATTTAAGCAAAATTTACAGATAAGTCTGAAGTTTTCAGTTCCTGTTCTATCACCTCATTACCACCTTTGCCCAAACCCCTAACTTCCAGCTAGGCCAACTACTAGACCAGCACTGCCTAATAGGTCTTTCCATGATGGTGGAAATGTTGTAGATCTCTCTTGTCTACTACAGTAGCTACTACCTGCAGGAAGCTTTTGATCACTTGGAAATGTGGCCAGCATGACTTAGAGAACTGAATTTTCAGTTCTGTTTACTTTGAAGTAATTTAAAGGTCCTTATGTGGCTACTGGCTATTATATTGGACACAGTTTTAGATCTTTGCATATACTTTTCTCTTTACCCACAGATAATATAGTATTGTTTGGTACATTGGTGTGTATATATCATAAATGGTCTCGTACTGTATGTGTTGGTCTGCAACTTGCTTTTTAAAAAAAATTCAGTGGTGTGTTTTGGTATGCTATCCTTTATTATATAAATATCTAGTTCATTGTACTTTTTTCCTAATTCCAAATTTTGTGAATAATTTTCTGTCCTGGCTACCTGGCAGAGCTTAGTGGATTGAGTGTGGGCTTGCAAACCAAAGGGTCGCTGGTTCATTTCCCAGTCAGGGCACATGCTGGGGTTGCACTCTAGGTCCCCAGTAGGATGCGCACAAGAGGCAAGCACACATTGATGTTTCTCTCCCTCTCTTTCTCCTTCCCTCCCCCTCTAAAAGTAAATAAATAAATAAAATATTTAAAATTTTTTTTTAAAGATTAAAAATTTAATTTCCTTTTCCGAAATAGATTTATGGGGTGGTGGCTTTCTATCCCATTTTCCCTTCATTGTCTTTAATGTGCCATTAAGGGCTGTGATCATGATAACCCACTGAGGAAGCTTTGATTTTTGTTGAGTAAACCATCCCATGTTTTGGATTCTTAGGCATGCTATGATTAGAGGTTTAAAAAACCACATTATAATTTTACCACCATTGGCATAGATGACTGTTAACAAAGGGACCAAGTGCTCAGTGGCTATTAACTTCAGAAGACTTGCTCTGTACTGGCTGAAACTAAGCTGAGATAGAGTTCCCACTCTTGCACTTGGTAATGGGATCTGTTGCATTGGCTCTCAGACTTCGATGGACATAAGAATTGCCCGTAGAGCTTTTTAGGTGCAGGTTCATGGACGCCAGCCCTGGAGATTTTTATTAGTAGCCTGAGGTATCTGCATTTTTAAGACCTACCTGAGTTGATCCTGTTGCACACCGGGTATTTTGGAAAGGGTCTTACACTAGAAGTTCAGGTATCACTTCTGGTACTAACTGTGGCAGTGAGCAACTCAGTTGATCTATTAGTATTTTGAGGTTCTCAACTATCAGAACAAGAATCTTCCCTGGCTGGTGTAGCTCAGTGGATTGGGCGAGGGCCTATGAACCAAAGGGTCACTGGTTCAACTCCCAGTCAGGGCACATGCCTGGGTTGCAGTCCAGGTCCCCAGTAGGGGACGTGTGAGAGGCAACCACACCTTGATGTTTCACTCCCTCTTTCAAAAAAAAAAAAAAAAAAGAACAAGAATCTTTGCTTTGGTAGCCTCACAGGTGGTTGTGAATATAAGATGACACATGTAAAATAGTTTTTGAAATAAAAAGTTGTTATGTTTTGTACAAGTATTAAAAAGTATAACATTCCTCTGAAGCTTACAGTGTAGTATGGACCCCAGTGACACTAGTGGTGGCTTACTCCTCAGTTCTCAAGTGTTATGGTTCAGATATGTAAAACTTCCCCAGTCTCTGAGATGTTTGCTCAGCTTTGATGTTTTTATTTTCCAAGTTTGATTTATAACCTTTACTGCCTTCATGTTGTATTTGTGAAGTTTTCTATTCTAAAAAACAACTGGGATCTCAATAAGTTCAAATGCTGTGTTAATTATGTTCATTTTTGGCATTGATTTATATGAAGTTTCTTTAAATATTTTATTTATTTATTTTTAGTCAGAGGGGAAGGGAAGGAGAAAGAGAGGGAGAGAAACGTCAGTGTGTGGTTCTCTCTCATGCGCCCCCTACCGGGAACCTGGCCTGCAACCCAGGCATGTGCCCTGACTGGGTATTGAACTGCAACCCTTTGGTCCACAAGCTGGCACTCAGTCCACTGAGCCACATCAGCTACAGTGATTTGTGTGAAGTTTCACTAGTGAAAAAACACAGCTACATCAGGAAGCTGAAAGTGCTGTGTCACATAGGAGGATTTTTGATCTCTTGGTCAGGATGAGTTGTCTGTTATCATGCTGTTAGTCTAATCTAGGATATTTGGGGTCAGCCCTTTTCTAAAATGGCTATGGGCTCCATTTACTAACCTACATTTATCATTACGTTTAATCTGAGCATTGATGTTATGATTCTTGGCATTGCGAATAGCAGCTAATAGAGTTAAATGCTTTAATCATTTTTTCTACTGTTTCAACAGTTTATGATCATTGTTAGAAACAGGAAAAGGTATGTTTTGACACTGTCATTTTGTACAATGCAGAAAATCACGTTGCAGAATCATCACGTTTTCTCCACCACCAAATAATCATGGAACAAGAAAATACTCTTCCCAAATATGTATTATTATTGTCAATCTTAGCACAGATGTTTAACTCTTCTAGTTAGTTAACCAATTAACCTTATCTTTACCTTAAAGTGTGTGATTCTATAATGCTTAGTTAAATTTATGTTTGTTTTAGTGACCTTTTAAAATTGTTAGAATCTTAGAGATATTTAACGTGAGAGCCCATAAGACTGAAATAAGGGTCTTTTTTCTCTCAGGTAAAAGTTTTGGATGGAGTGAGATATCAGGAAGTGTTTGAAGGTGTTGTTTGAACCCGAGTTTATTTGAAATAATTGCTGTAATGACCAGTTTTAATTGTTGAGTAACCTTACAAGAAGGTGAGGTAGGAGCATGTAAGACTGAAAAGAAGATTTGTTTTCTTTCAGGTGAAGGTTGTCGATGACAAGAGGTATCGGAAAGTGTTTGAAGATATTGTACGCATCATGGACAGAATGGAAAATGATTTCCTTCCTTCCTTAGAACTCAGCAGGAGGGAGGTGAGCAGAAACACAGAGCAGCACCTTCTGCTGCCCATCGTGCTTAGCACAGGGAAAACCATGTGACTCAGAGAAGGTGACAGGGCACAGTGGTGACGACCGTGTCTGCTGAAGGCAGACTGCCTCTATTCCAATCGCAGCAGTGCCGTCTAGTATATTTATGACCACAAGCCAGTATCTTACCCTTTCAAAGCCACAGTTTCCTTTTCTGGATAAAGGGGTGGTTGTGAGGATTGCACAAGTTGAGACATGCGAAGCTCTTAAAACAGCACCTGGCCCAAAATAAGCCCGCAGATTTTAGCCACTCTTATTTACTATTTTAGAATTGCTGGCTAATTCATATCTGAACAACCAGGAACAATCAGAGTAGCCTAGAGAACTAGCCAAACCTGTGTAACTTCTCCTCTGCTGGTGTGAGTATAATAATCTACGAGGGGACGGTGTACAGCTGGCTGAGGTGGTGAGTGTATACGGAAGTTGCGTACCTGGTTAATAATGACCTCATCCTTTATTCCTATTTTCTATGGAATAATCCAACTGACTTACTTCCCCTACTAGTGATGCATGTTTGTGTCTGTCTGTTATTCCCCAGTTTGTGTTTGAGAATGTGAAGTTTCGGCAACTACAAAAGGAGAAGTTCCAGATCAGCAACAATGGACAGGTTCCCTGCCATTTTTCTTTCATCCCTAAACTTAATGACAGCCAATACTGCAAGCCATGGCTTCGGGCTGAACCTTTTGAGGGCTACTTGGAGCCAAGTGAGTTTTTCCTTTACCATTGTCTCTGCTGCATGTACTACCTCCTCATATCTCCTCCCTTTGTTTAACTTCATGTTTTCTAACCACATGTCTCTTACCTTCACTGTCATTATATTGGGGATGCCTCTTTTGTTTGTCCAATCTCCCCTTTGTCACTTGATTTTTTAGAGGACACTCCTGGTTAGTTCTCATCTCCATTTTTTTCCGTTGGAAGTTTGTCTTACCATGTGTGTCATCTCACATTTCAGATGAGACAGTGGACATTTCCCTTGATGTGTATGTCAGCAAAGACTCTGTGACCATCCTGAACTCAGGGGAAGATAAAATTGAAGATATTCTTGTCCTTCACCTGGATCGAGGCAAAGACTACTTTTTGACCATCAGTGGAAATTACCTCCCAAGTTGTTTCGGTACATCCTTAGAGGCTTTGTGCCGAATGAAAAGACCAATCCGAGAAGTTCCTGTTACCAAACTCATAGACTTGGTAAGAAACATCCCAAGTCATGAACCTCCTTTAGATAAAATTTTCACCATACTTAAGTGACGTCCCCATTGTCTCTTTACTTTCTTTTTTGTCAGGTGAGGGGGTGGGGTGGGGTGGGGCTGAAGGGGGAACTGTCATATGATAAATAAGAGGAAGACTATCACTTGCTCTAGCACTACTTTCATTAGATTATGCCTAAAAGGAAAGAGAAAAGGGTAATGTTAGGTGATATGTAATTCCCTGAACTAGATTAAAGGTTTCCTTCTCAAAGATAGAATGCTTGTTTGTTATGCTCTTCATATTTCTAAGTCACTTGCATAAAGTGGCATGTATGTGAGGTACAGTTAGTGGAAGAGGCAGTATTATGCTCACTAAACACGGCAGAAAACCGAGGCACAGAGACAGGAACTTGCACAAAGGGGAACAGTTAGTGAGAAATCGGTTACCAAGATTCTCTGACCTCCAGTCCACACCTGCTCACTATATCTTATCTAATCTAAGAAAAACCTGCCTGCTTACTGCAGCCCAGACCTTTCTGTGAACCTCAGAGTATCTGCCTCAGAAGCCCTGGGGGTCGTCACGCAAGTACAGGTCCGTCACCCCACTTCTGGCAACAGAATCAGAACCTCGGGGTGTGTTGCTCAGGAATCTGCACATATCAACATTCCGGAAGATTATAAAGTGCCCGGAAGCTTGATACATGTTTAATGTGACTCAAGAATGGAAAGAAGGAGGACTTTCCTTCCCTGTCACTAAGCTGTAATATTAGTGCCTTTATGGAGGAAATGCTTGTATTATCTTTAGTGTGATGTGAACGTGATAACCACCGCACTACAAAAACTGTATTATCTTTAGTAACGTAAATTGATTTAGTGACAAGCTCATCCTGTTAAGTTTTCTTCTAAATGAATGTACTGTTGGATTTGTGTGCAGGCCTCGTTAGGCTCTTAAAGTATATTCTTGATCTTTTCCCAAGGACAATTAGGTGACGTGAGAGCCATACGTTATCAGTACCTTTAGAATTCCCTTGATCTTTTGCCCTGGCCAGAGCAGTGATCGTATCATCTCACCAGAGGGCTGGGCCAATGGGCAGGCTGCTGGCTTGTCTGAGTGTGGTCTGTTCTGTTGCCATGGAATTGTTTTAGCTATGACTCAGAGGGCAGATTAAAACACTGGAGTTCAGTCCTGGCATTCTTTCTTGGAATTATAGTTGTTTCCCTAGAGCCCTCATGACTGAGGATATTACCTCGATTCAAGAGAGAACCATTTTCTTCAGCAATTCATATGCTAACATTCTGTTATTTTTTTATGGTGCTTGTTTTTTCTTCTACCACCATAGACCTGTCTTACAAATTTAATGTTTAACCTTTTAGAAAATACCATAAATCAGGAGCCTCAAACCCCAGGTCACGGACCACTAGTGGTCCATGGCCTGTCAGGAACCGGGCCATACAGCAGGAGATGAGCAAGTGAAGCTTTATCCTACTCCCCACCTTGCCCCCATCCTCACTCTGGTCCCTGGAAAAATTGTCTTCCATGAAACCAGTCCCTGGTGCCAAGAAGGTTGGGGACTGCTGCTCTAAATGAAGTTATTTTTCCTTTTTTATATCCTCTACTTCATATCCCAAATGCCATTTTTCAGGGTTTTTTCAACTTTTGTGTCTCAGAAGAGTAGGCAGTCCATATTGAGATTTCTCCTGTTGACCCAAGAATTTTGTAGCTTTCTCAAAGCCAAAACCCAATCTGGATTCATACAATACATTTGGTGAGGTCTCTTCAGTCTCTTTTAGAGTAGAAGAGGTCTCCCCTATTTTTCTTTAATGGCATCAAATATATTTTTAAGAGTCCAGGACACGCGCCCAGTCAAGAATGCACCATTTCTTGTATTCATTTGTATCCTCTTGATAATTTTTTAAACTTACCCTTTAAACTCTCTCCTTCCACCTTATTTCCAGTAAACTGGAATCTACCTTTACTTTTGGTCAGAGTTGGCAAAAGCACTATAATATTCTTTACTGTAATTTTCCCATATTAAAGTGGCTGGAAGGAGGTTCAACCAGCATAAAATTTTTTAATTTTATTTAAAATATTATCAGGTAATTTAACCATGTTTGAACATGAATAGGAAGTAGCCAAACTCTTGTGAAGTTAATGGCCCTGTAGGAAGCCCATTCCTTCTTTTTATGCACAAATGATTTAGGTTTTAAAAAACAGAACCCTGATCAGTTTTTTTTTTTTTTTTTTTTTTTTTTGCAGAATTGCTAAGTTCTTATTAAATTGTATGGGTGTGGTCATCATTTATTTATTGTTTTAAAGCTTTTATTGTGTAGGATTTGGAGTTCTAATTCTTTTCACAGCCTGTTGCATTTTGGCATTATTAAATTCCTGTGTTTCATTAATGAGGAAATCATCCATATTAGTATGGAGCAGTAAACAAGAAATCGAACATTATCTGTACCCTCTTCATAATACCTTTCCCACTTTTGCTTTTACCCTTCTGAAATGCTTTCTTAGTTTGTTTCTTCCAAGACCCAAGATATTTCAAATCCTCTGAGACCATGCTGTTAATAATAGTAATGGTTATCCTCTTTGTATTATTTGCTCTAAATTTTTAGTGAAACCAGAACTCAGTTCAGTGCCTGTGTTGACTGCCTACATACTGGTTCAGAAAGAGTCCTGTACCACACCTTCTTCCCACCAAATGCAGAATTCAGTAGTTGGCATACGTGTTTTTCATTCTTCCCGCCCATCTCAATGACAGTGACTTTGCCATTCCTACAATAGTTGGGATTAGTCCCAGTGGCAAACAGGAGAATCTATAATTATCTTTATTCTTTTCCAGAATTAAGATGGACTTTTTTGGTTTTTTAACTAGCATATAATTAGCATATAATCACCAATATTTATTCATTATACATTGGATACAAAGTATTATGGAGTTTATGTGGGTTTTGAAATTTAGTGGTGATGAAACTTCACTTGTACAGTATGGCTAAATTCTAAATCAAGGCTAATAGGGAGTTTGGTTAGAGATAATCTAAACATTAACCACCTTTACTGGCTAGTGTCCAATGTGTTAGAGAAGTCAATATTTTGGAATGTCATTTAGAATGAGAGTTACAGAGCTTGTAATTTGTATTCACAATAGATTCCTTTCCTGTGCTGTTTACTCAAGCCCTTATATGCTATAAAAGCTTATTGATTAACCAACTAATTTCTATAAAAATCAGTCTCAGAATCAGGCTATTTTGGCTTTAATGAATATTTCACTCATATATAGCATTAACATAACTAGAAATTAGTTCAGCACATAAGAATAAAGTGGACTAGGAAAGTGTTTTGGGGTTTGTCATAGAAGTATTTTGAGTCAAGTTCAAGTATTTAAGAAATGTGAATTAATACATTAGGTGAGCAGGCTCTTCCAGGCATAAGGGACATAACAGATGAAGGTTAGAAGGTGAAAGTAAAAAATTACAAGAATTCCCTGGGAAGAGTGGGTATTATGGATAAAAGTGTGTAGAGCTGGTTAGGTAGAGAGGGGTCAAGGGATAGAGAGTCTCTAAGTCAACAGATGAGTTTATGCTAGAGCCAGAGGGCATGTAGAACCAGCAGGAGTGGTATGAGCTTGTAAAGTGACACATAGGAATATTCCAGTGTTGCTTGTAGACTGGACTAATGGAGAGGAGACCAGACTTGAATGTGCCAGATCTGGTTAAAGGTTTCATTTGTTTCTTTTTAAGATTTTATGTGTTTATTTTTTGAGAGAGGGGAAGGGAAGGAGAAAGAGAGGGAGAGAAACATTAATGTGCAGTTGACTCTCATGCATCCCCCCACCCACCGAGGAACCCCAGACCTGTGTGCTGACAGCAACCCTTTGGCTCGCAGGCCCATGCTCAATCCACTGAACCACACCAGCCAGGGCTAAAGCTGTGATTTGTAAATACAGGGATGAGAAAAATTGAGGGATGGGTAGACGGAACTGTATTTGCTTGGGGACATGTCTATTAGGAAAACAATATAAAAAATTTAAAATAATAAGAATAGCAATTTGGTGGTTAGTTCATCTCCAGTGATTTCTGTACTAGGTGTTTTCTTGGTCTTATAGATCTAACCACCCATTTCTTACCCTGTCAGGTGTATAGTTTTTGGGGTTTTTTCCTTTAATTTCACATGAAGTATTCCTTTCTAGAACTTTAGTGTTCATTCAGTTTTCTGCTTTAAATTTTTAAATACGAATCTGCCTCTAAATGACTCTTTTACATTATTTTGGCTGGGTTTACCGCTGGGAAAATGTCTCTAAGGGCGAGTGTTGGGGTACAGAATGATTTGCTGTGCATTTGCAGTGTGCCAGTGTTGCCCCACTGGGGAAATCCTGAGCTAGGTTCCCTTTTTTAATGTGATCAGTGGTGTAGCGCTGTAGCCTTTTGCAGAGAGTGGGCAGGTCAGTGGCACTAAGTAATTAACAGTAACCTTAGGAGTATGCTGTATGTTAGTGGGGGCTAAGTAGTGCTTCTATTTTCAGACTTGAGCCTAGTGTTGAAATAACTGTAATTTACATCTACTTTATCCCTATAGCCAGCTCACAGTGTAAATCTACTGTCCATCTACTCAAGGTTCTTTTGATTCTTCTTTCAACATTTTCTGTTGGGTATACATTCATTTTTTAAAAAAATATATTGTTTTCTGATTTTCAGTTAAGGTGTTTACTCTCTCCTGCTTGACATACCTTGATGGCCTTTTGACATCCTCTTTGCCTCCTATATGCCTACCCTTGCATTTTTCTTCTTTGGGGCTGTCAGATTGATCTTTCAGTAATACAGCTTTGGGGCCTGCCACTTACTTGCTTAAAGGTAGTCAGTGTTTCCCCCACACCTGCTGAATGCAATAGAAATTGCTTTGCCCGTTATTCAAGTTCTCCCAAAATCTGACTGCAACTTACCTTTTCAGATTTACATCTCTCTGTTTTTGTCAACGTGCCACCATGCTCCCCACAAACCCAATGACTGAATTTTCCCTAGCCACACCTCCTGATTTACCTTCTCTGCACCTTTTATTTCTGCCTCTTAACACTTGTAATGTCCTCACCCCACTGCTACCCTCTAAAAGCCTGTGAGTCTTTTAAGGGCCAGTTAGGTCCCATTTCCATTGTGAAATGTCCCCTGACAGCCCCAGGTGAAAACTACGTCTCCTTCATTCGAACCCTGTTTTGTTTGTTTGTTTGTTTGTTTGAACACTTATTGAGAACTCACATTTGTGAATTATGACGATATGAGGCCATACATTCTGGACTCCTCACCCCAACTCAGTTACAAACTCAAGTCAGGAACCATGTCTTTCTCCTCTGTAGCCTCATTTTTCATCCTCCCTGCCCCAAAAAGGCAGTAGTACGGTACCTTGTACTGCTAGTCGTCATTGTTTAAAAAAAAAAAAAAAGCTGCTTTGAGAGCCTGGTTTGACAGGTTAGTATGTAAAAACTCTGCCTAGCCCTGGCTGGCATAGCTCAGTGGATTGAGTGCCAGCCTGCGAACCAAAGAGTCGCTGGTTCAATTCCCAGTCAGGGCACATCCTGGGTTGTGGGCCAGGTCCCCAGAGGGAGGCATGTGAGAGGCATCCACACATTGATCTTTCTCTTCCTCTCTCCGTCCCTTCCCCTATCTCTAAAATAAATAAATAAAAATCTTATATATATATATATATATTTCTATTTTTTAACTGCCCAGTTTTACTCATCATATCATGTGGCATTTATGAGAGGCAAAATGGAGTTTGTCAGACAGGTGGATTCTCTGTTTGTTACTAGGTAGTCTACATTTGTTTTAAAAAGTTGTACTCTGAAACTATTAAATTAGATGTTTGGCACTCAGAATTAACTTTGACATTAAAAAGTATTGTAATTATAAATACTGTATACTTTACAAAACACTGTTACTCTGATTATTTTTATTTCATTTTATATGTGGTATTTAAAAGTCCAGGTAAACCCACAAAGGAATGTTTAATTCGTAATATATCTAACAAGACTAACAACCTACCCACCATACATCATAGTTATTTGGGGGAAATGCACTCAGCATTACTACTTCACCAAAGTTCACATAACTCCCCCACTCCCTCAGCCCTCAGCACATCTCTTGACAGTAAAATCAGATTTCTCCTTTTACTGTCAGACCTTAGCCATGGGATTTATACTAAAGTTCTTGGTTGCCTGTGGTGGGATTGGGAAGATTCCAGTTGGGAGTTGCTGGGGAGTATGAGGAGCTTTGAGAGACCCAGGCCTTCTGCTGGCCACTGTCCCACCACCCCTGGGTTTAGGCTGCTTCTCTGACCCTCTGAAGTAAATGTTGTTATCCTTGTGTTAGAGATGAAAAACTTAGGCTTTACAAAGTTTAGTAACTTGCTTAAGGTTTGTACAAAATTAATAAGAGGCAGAACAGAGGCCTATACCCAGGGCTGTCTTAACAGCAATGCCTGTACTCTTTCCGCCAACTGTGCTGCTTGTTAGTGGGGTTTTGCACTGTCCTCAGCCTGCTGTGGAGTGGAATACATTCTCACAGCTTTCCCTGCCTCTCTGTCCAGGAAGCACTCTGACTGTCCTTTTTAAGTTGTCTAAGGGAACACAGGGGTGATGACTGTGGAGTCAGACCTGAGTTCTAATCTCGATTCTGCTACTTACTACCTAATAACGTGACCTTGGGCAAATAATTTAACCTCTTAGAGCCCCAGTTTCCACACCTGTAAAATGGGAATGATACTACTTTGCGCTGTTCTCAGTGCGTGGCAGAGGCTCCCTTAGTGGTGGTGTAGTCACTGTCGCTATTGTTATTGGATTTAATAACAGTACAAAAGACAGAGACGCTTAAAAAGCTTAATTCAGTGCTTCTTCCCTCTCCCCCTGCTGTTATTTTTTCCCTTATACCCTATAGGGTAGCATGACAGGGGATAGATAAAGATGGATGTTCTGGCCCACAAAGATCTGAAATGAAATTAATTTACAGTTGAGGGGGACCTCTGAATTTGAGGCCTCTGAGGCAGAGAGTGGGTAGAGGGGAGATGGAAAGAAGTGTGGCTGGCTAGGGTGAGAGCAATGGCCGTTGAGAGGACAGAAACCTACCATCTCCCTCTAAACAGCCACCAGCAGGCTCACAACCAAATTCTTCCATTGAAGCGGCATTAGGATGAAGCAAGAAGCTGCTCAGCACAGCAGCAGGGCCTGCCTCCAAGCAATATGTGAAAAGGAAACACCCGTGGGCACTTGGCCGGGTCAGCTAGCAGCTGCCAAAGGACACAGAACTGTAGGACCGCACATGAATGTTTCTTGACTGATAGTCCCAGCAAATTGCACAAAAATGTAATGTGTACGTAACAGAGAACTTGGCATAGGAGAGAATGTATTCCATTTCAACAGTCATGATTTGTTTGAAAAATTTAAAACTGTTTAAAGCGTATGCATCTAGTAAGCTAGTTGAGTGCTAATAATACTGATCTGTTTCCAATTCTGTAAATTAATTCTAATCATTTTCTATCTGTCAATGCCTTTCTTCTCTTGCTCTGCTCTCAGGAAGAAGACAGCTTCCTAGAAAAGGTAATGCAATATCTTGGTGGTTATGCATTTCCCTGCGCTTGATTAACATTTAACTGTGGTCCTTGGAATTTGTCCCTAGGCTTCCCCATATCAGAGACCTCTGACTCCATGAACACCCCCCCCCCAAAGGTGGCTTTTACTGTTTCTGAAGCACAGAGAAGATAATTAGTGTACTGGTCAAGTCTTTGGGACCCATGGCATAAAAGCAGTAGGACTCTGTCAGGGGTCCAGACTTGTGTTTTTGAAGTGAGAAAAAACCAAAGACTTAACCTGATGAATCTGAAAGCTCACAAGATGGAGGAAAGGTACTATTTAGCTGTCCTCCGTTTGCAATGGTAGTAAAACCAGAAGTGGATTACTTGTGCATTAGGAGTGATTTGGGGTGAGTGATAATAGTGATTAATTCCCGAAATGATACACAGATATGATCCAGAAACAGCATAGGAATAGAATCATAGAGCTGAATGAGCTAATAAGGGATCATCTGCTCCAGCGCTCTGCTTTCAGACAGGGTCAGGTGTTTTCTGTATTCTATTGATGAGGCAACTAAGGCCCAGCACCGTGGAAAAACTCACTAGAATCGTACTGCTCCTGACATCAGGGCTGTCAGGAGTGTGGGGCAGAGGGGACTTGAACCCAGCTGAAAAGCCCAGGGAAGGAACTTAGTGAAATGTTCCTCCACCTCTCCCAGCTGGAAAGTGCCTGGCTCCACACGGGGCTATCAGCAGAGAAACATGGGCTTGAAAAATATTGGTAAAGCACTTTCACACAGTATCTAATGTGACCTTCCTATTTGGTGCAGTTAAAGCGTTTTCATGGTGAGGAGGGCATACTGGTTTTTGTGCTGTAGTTATTAGCACTAACATTACAATGTGTGGGCTTGTCAGGCACCGAATGTGTCTTGTTAAAGGAAGACAAAGTGTGCTTGGTTCCCCTTCGAAAATCAGAGTTCTGGATAATTTTTGGACTTTTTAAAAAAGTATTGTTTCTTGTGCATGATCTCTCTCCAGACTTCAGAGACACAAGTGTGACATTTTGTATTATCATACATGAATTTCAAAATGGAGAGTGGATGATGTATATAACCTACTGACATTTTATTAACCTTTTTAAACCACCAAGGACTGTGAAGGTTCTGCTTCCCAGCCCGTTTTCCCGTTAATAGCAGGCCATGTTCTGTCTTTTTATCTTGGACAGTACCTTGTGTTGCCTTAAGGCCTTAGTACGGGAAAAGTACCAATTGGATGTCAGATTTTTTATAAATACTCGAATCAATGCTGAATAATTTATCTATGGTAAGTTTGGTGGCATCTGCTAAAGAATTCGTACTTGTTGAGTTTGGTCCAGAAAGTGAGCAGAGTGCATTATGGACGGGGTTTTGGCTCAGCTATCATGTGGATGCCTGGATTTAATACTCGCAACCAGAAAGAAGTTAAAGGATGAGCCACTGATAGAAGTTCTGGCGGCTCTAGGAAACAGGGATACCAAGTGATAGGAGCCTGGGGAAAGAAAGAAAAGAAGCAAAATCAATGTGAAAAAATAGATTTTAAATGGGAGCCAGCTGTTGTCATACTCCCTTCTCTTTGTCATTGCCTTAGAAAGACGGAGTGGCTTTAAAAGGTCACCAGTGCTTATTGAAGAACATAATGTTAAGAAGAGCCCTTCGCTTTGCTCTAGTGTACACAGTCTCTGGAAGTAGTAAAATGCTTCTTTTCTTGCCCTTAAAGCTATGGCTAAGGGTTGTGCATGGAATTTAGAGAATTTCCTAAAGTTCAACATACGTAATATATGACCTTAAGCTGGAGGTGGAGGATGGGGGGAAGACGCAGTAAAGTTGGTCACTGTTTTCTCCACTAGGATTTTTCCGAAGACTACGTTCAGATGCCTTTTAACCCATTTCAGATATCTTTTTCATATAATTTATATTTGCCTATATAAACATAAGATAATTGAGTTTATTCCCCCACAGTGTCCGAGTTATGTTTAGTTTATTGATCCAATTTAATGTCACTTCTGGGTTTTCCTTTTAGATTCTCTCAGGAGAATCTAACACTTTTCATAGAGTTTCTGGTTCTTGGTATGCTGTATTCAGTTAACTAAGCAGAATTTGAAGGAGATAAGTTACAGACAGAATTTCATCTCTTAGGAGAAATCCGTCCTGCAGATGGTTCCCTTGGATGAAGGCACCAGTGAGAAACCCCTTCAGGTCCCCAAGGAGATCTGGCTTCTGGTAGATCACTTGTCCAGAAACGCCTGTCACCAGGTAAGTGAGAGTGGGCTTGCCCTGCAACTTTGGAAGGTGTGTGAATCCAGTGGGAAATGATAATACCTCACATCAGTATAGAGCAGGGGTGTCAAACTCATTTTCACCGGGGGCCACATCAGTTTTGAGGTTGCCTTCAAAGGGCCGAGTATAATTTTAGGGCTGTATAAATGTAACTCCTCCTCAACTTTAAGGAGTTGAAATTACATTAGGCACTTTGAAGGCAACTGCGAGGCTGATGTGGCCCTCGATGGAAATGTGTTTGACACTCCCGCCTTAGAGCTTTCAACTCTCCCAAGCGACCTCCACATAGCAGCACTGTCAGATCCCCTGGGCAAATGAAAGTATCCCTATTGACAAATGTGAGAGCTAAAGCTTGCAGGTGACCTGATTTACCTAGGATCAGGGCATAAAGCGTGGTGTCAGAGCTGGATCCTAAACCCTGTGCTCCTGCATCCCAGCTACACAGGCTTTCCCCTGGACCACTGCGTACCTGAGTCTGTTATGCCTGTTTTAGCTGTCGCATATCCTTGTTTGAGAGATGAAAAACTGAGGCTTTACATAGGTAGTGTAGATATTAAAGTTCAAAGCAAACTTCAAGCCCATTTTCTAAATTTGGTCCTCATTTTTCTTTTTATATCCTGCCTAATATACTAATCACCCCCAACCTATTCCCCCAAACAGAGAAATTTTGGGGGACTAAATTGAGGGGCAACTCACCTTACCTACTGAAGAATAGTAGAACTTGAGAGCAAGGTTTGCCATGGACATGCCATTTACTTCTGTCCCAGCATTCCGTAATCCAGGTCTCCCCACTATCCGGAAGTAGAGCATTCCTATGAAACCTTTCTTAAGCCAAAATGGTGTACAGTGTAGAAGCAGTCACCGTTAATTTATATGAAAATATTTTCGAGTATTCCCAGATCTCCAGAACGACACAAGGGTGCCCAACATTTTGGCGTCTCTGGGCCACACTGGAAGAAAAAGAGTTGTCTTGAGCCACACATTAACTACATTGTGACGTGAAATCACAAAAAAAATCTCATCATGTTTTAAGTAAATTTAAAGTTTTGTGGTGGGCCTCATTCATAGCCATCTCGGGCTACGTGCAGGCCACAGGTGGGACACCCCTGATACCAAATCATAACAAATAACACGTAAAATCCAAAATAGCACTAATGTGTAGTAAAATCAGGAGTGCACAAAATAAATGGAGATAAAGCAGATGCTCACAGACACAGTTCAAAACTGTGGTGGCTTGATGCTGAGTGTGGTTTCTGGGGAAAGAGCTTGGTGGGGCACCTCTGGCTGCTCGGGGTGTGCCCTGCCCGTGTGATGGCTTGCTGCAAAACAGACAGTGAATGCTAGTTTACCTTTTTTCATAAAAACAAAAATTCTCTTTGGATTGCTTTCGGTTAGCAAAAATAGGTACTTATGTAGGTCTTTCATGAAAGCAAAGTGGCATAACATGAGCTTTCAAAAAGGGGGCAATACCTGTTTCAGTGTTTGCATTGGTTCCACTGTTTGGACTCTGTCTTCTACCCTGCCAGCAGGCTAGAAGTGGGAACTCCTGGTCTCCTGATCCAGCCACCCAGTCCCCTGCTGTATCAAGTACATGCTAAAACCTTTGAAGATAGCTTTCTGGTTTGAAATAAAGTTTGACACGAACCATTGAGATGATAAGAGGACAGACACCATTGTCACACCTCCATTCCCAATCAGGAATGTGCATACCACCCTTCCCTTTACTTCCTGCTGCTCTCCTGCTACCTGGGAGGTCTTCAGAACCTTGGGAGTGTTTATCTTACCTTGTTCCATTCCTTGTGACCTCTTTGGTAGGAGGACCTGTTCCAAACGCCTGGAATGCAGGAAGAGTTACAGCAGATCATAGACTGCCTGGATACCAGCATCCCTGAGACAATCCGTATCCTTTTCGACAAAGGCTTATGAAGCTGGATGAGTATTTCACCAAGCTCTTCTTCCCACCTACATTTGATTTTGTGTGCTTGCATCTTTTCTTCATTAACTGTCTTTTATTGTAAGGTATTCATTTATTATACAATTGTTTCTCAGTTTTTTAAAGGAAAATTTGACCTTTCTTTGTATCAGACTCTTACTGAAAAGATAGGATAAGTAACAATGACTTTTAATAACCATGGCAAATAGAACCCACAGCACTGGTACTGTCATGCTTAGGGTGATTGATCACTCCTGCTGCCCCACGTGCTGTCACTGTGACAGGGAGGAGGATGGGACCAGTTTCTAGGACTGATCCAGTGTGGGCTGTCATTGTGCAGCCTGTAGTCCCCAGACACACAAGTTGGGCCTAACCTCCTATAAGAGTCTGATCAATTTTATAACAACTCAGCTGGCATATACATGGACCAATAAAATAATCACACCCTGATTAGATCAGTGTGGGAGCTTGAGGAGGGAAGCAAGTCAGGTATCTGTGTGCCCTTCTTTCCCTTGACCGAAGTCCCTCCAGCTGGCAGTAATCATTCTGTGGCTGAAGCACTGCTCATTTTCCTGGAGGCCCTGCCAGAGCCTGTCATCTGTTACGAGCTGTATCAGCGATGCCTCGATTCTGCTCAGGATCCCCGGGTCTGCAGACAGGTGAGTTTTATCGCTCTGAAGATATGTTTGGGGCAGGTTCCTCCATAGAGAAATCATGGATTTACAAAGCCAGATGGGCAGCCAGCTACATGGTAGGATGAGTCTGGATATGTTTTTCATGGCTTCACCCCAGCATTGAGAGTTAGAACCCTTAGCATTTTACGGTGTGTTATTTCCTGTTATATTTTGCACCCTCTTCTGGTTGGCCCATTGGGTAGGGTGGATACCTCTACTCTGGTATAAGGTGGCTGAAGCCGATCACACATGGGGTTCTGGCTAACACTACATGTGAGCCTTTGTTCTTTTTGTCTGCTTGGTGTTACAATAGCTGAGCATACCTCTGAATCAAACTGG
>PVKM010004733.1:0-50886 GCA_004027735.1 Carollia perspicillata | reverse complement strand
AAGGCCAGGAGTAGCCAGCCATGCCTGGGTCAACAAGCAGCCTGAGAAAACGGTTATCGTAAACTCTGCCTCCTGCTGAAGTCATGAAAAGGGCTGAGTTTAGGATTTTCTCATGGCGTGTGTGTGTTTTTTTAATGGAGCCTCACTGGTAGTACAGAGGGGTTTTTTTCCATTATAATCATTTTACATTTTTTATTGTAGTTTTTCCATTACCATTTACCTCCTACACCCTCTTCCAGCACAGAGTTATAGTAAACAGCATTGCAATGGCCATTAGGTGACAGCAGCTTTGGCATGAAATGGGCAGGGACTGGGCTGGGATCATCAGATGTCTTACTTTGCCAAGCATGTAACACCATGGTGCCAGCTGTCAGGTCTAGATCTCTATTTCAATTTAATTACTTGCTTATCTTTACAAATGTTAATGTACCCTTTGGCCATAGGAGCACACATTTGAGAAATCAGTGACTATTCTATTGGGGCCTCAATTTTCAGCGTACAGGAACTTTATTTTCAATAGAGATACATAGACAAGAGCATTTCCTATCACTGACTTCAAAACCTAAATACTTTCTAAACAGCATTTTTAGTACTTGAAACCAAAGAGAAATTGTTTCAGTAATAGTAATTGAAACCAAGAGGGTAGCCAAGTTCTGGTCAGATCTGGTTTTTCAGTTTCATAGGATGTGGCTGTGATCTGTTAATATCTGAAGATTGGTCATATTGTTATTGCACAAAGAAATTTCCAGGAGCTCTTGCTTTATGGCCTCTCATGTGGCATCTGAATGCTGGGAGAAGTTTTCTTCTTGGAATGTAAAGATGAGAGAAAATGTATGCACAACAGACTAAAGCATCTGTATATCTGCATGAAGGAGGCCTAAGGCTGCAAAAATTGGAATTGGAAAGATTATTTTAGCTCATTTGTCATATCATCTTGTAACTAGCAACCTAATGGCCCAGCTGTAATGGAATTTTACAGTTTGCACAGGTTTGTTGTTGCTGGTCCTAATGTTCAGATAAGGGTTCCCTTGATATATTGGGTTGAAATTGTGGCCCTGTAAGTTGGTCCCAGTTTGTGAATCAGAATGTCCAGGTATCAGATTTTCTCTTTTCTTTGCTCTGTGAGTAGAAGAAATGTGAGTAACAGAGCCTGTGTCTTGGTAGGAATTCCTTTTATTACAGAAAACCTGACATTTGGCTTATGCAGAAGGGGAGTTTATTGGCTGATATAACTGAAATTTAGGCTTCAATCTGACTTTAGGTACAGCTGGATTCAGGGTGCAAATAATGCCTTCAAAACTCATTTTCTCTTTGTCACTTGGTGGTGTTTTATTCCTGGTTTCCATGGTAAGAAGCAACCATTTAACCCTTTGATAGGCATTATTATTTTCCCTGGTGGCTGTTTCTGATCAGATTAGTGTGGCAGCTCCAGCCTCCTTTGTTTGCAGTACTTAATTCACTCTGGCTGGCTAAGGTCACCTGCTTATCCCTGACCCAGTCATTGAAGCCAGGGGCATGTAAACTTTGGTGGGCCTGAGTCACATGGTCCATAATGAGTCCCACCCTACCACTTGGCCAAGAGCAAGCAAGAGGGGTCTTTTGATGAAGAGCTTGGATCTGGGGAGGCTAAAGACTCTCTGCTCCATGCAGTAGGAGTAGCCATGGCTTCATTTTGAATTAGAAAGGCTGTATAATAAGCCATATGATAAGGTAGACCAGCATATTAATCATTTCCAGGGGTTCTACAGTCCTATTTTTTTCTTTTTAAATCCTCACCCAAGGATTTGTAGTTGATTTTAGAGAGAGAAACATTGATGGTTACCTTTTGTACGTGCCCTGATCAGGGATCGAACCTGCAACCTTTTGGTGTACAGCATTGGTGTCAAACTCATTTTCACCAGGGACCACATCAGCCTCATGGTTGCCTTCAAAGGGCCGAATGTAATTTTAGGACTATAACATAACTACTCCTTAACAGTTAAGCGAGAGCTCAGCACTGCTGCTGGGTAGAAATGAGGTGCTGGGCTGGATAAAACAAGGTGGAGGGATGGATTTAGCCTTCGGGCCTTGTGTTTGCCACCTGTGGAGTACAGGATGACACTCCAACCAACTGAGTTGCTGGGCCAGGGCCCACAGTTCTCTTTTGAGCAAGCCTCATGCTCCCTGGGAATGTGATTTCACTCAGATTATGGCTGGTACATTGACCAGACCCTTCTACCCTTGATGCTAAACCTGTATAATAAGGGGACTAATATTCATCAGACCTTATTATGGGATCATCATTTCTCTTCTTTCCTTTTTTTTCGGTTGGGGCAAGGAAGAGAGGTTGATTTTCTTTTGAGAGAATAAATTTTGGAAATTCATACATAAATGAAAGATCTCCTTATGATTAATCTCTTTCTGCCCTTCAACCCCTGCCCCTAATCTTATTTACCAACACTGCCTTGCAGTCCTTGGAGCTAGAACCATTGGATTTGTCAGCCTTTCTGAAGTGATTTACAGTGAAGCAAGTGGTTTCCTTCTTTACCTGTTTTCCATCTTCCTTTGGCAGTTTGGTATTTTTCCTTAAAGATAATATCTTAATGTGCTTTGGGTAAGGATTTTTTTTAAATTTAATTAGGTGGCCAATATTACAAGATTATGTTGGGAGAAATATACACTATAATGTACTGCTGTTATGTGAGTCGTCACTACTTTTTTGGAATTCATGTTGGATAATTTATATAATTTTTTTGCATATACTTTGATTTGTTGGTTTCACTTCTAGGAATTTGTTCTCAGGAAATAATTATAAAGATTTTAGTTTATTAGCTGCATATCCTGTTTATCGTCCCTTTATTGGCCAACAATGGGATTAAATGAAGAAATTGTGGTACCCCAATCCAGTGGAAGACTTATCTGACTATTAAATATGTTTTAAAAGAGTCTCAACCTATTTGCACCTTCTTTGCAGTGCAGCACCAAAGTTTTGACAGAATGAATAGTAGAATATAAATAGTCTGTGGGTTACATGAAATGGCTGGTGCATTAGTAATAATGCTAGTACTACCATTGAATTGCTGCTCTTTTAAAAGCATTGTATGAGATGAGAACATTGATATACCAAAGTGGCAATGGAAAAGTTTGCAAAATAGAATGTACAGTGCAACTCCAGTTTTGTTCAAAAGTTCCATGTGTGTAATATGTACAAGCATGGGTGCCATCCATCTCTGTGTGCCACCTATGTGTGCTCATAGAAGAGACTGTGTGGCTAGACTCCCACATATTAATTGTGGGTGGCGGGTTACTAGGGGACTCTCTTTTCCTTTTGCTTTGTAATTTCTAAGCTTAATGTAATAATGTGGAATGCTTCTGAATTTGGCAGTGTGAAAGACTGGCCTCCAATTAGTGGCCTCCCATCTCTGACTAGCTTACTGGGGTGGCTGAAACAAATATTCTTTGATTGTACAGATCTTTTTTCTGTCCCTCTTCCTCTTCCTGCTAACTATGCATTAACAGTCAGCTACCATCTTGGGCCTCTAGGAAGAAACTGGTAAATGTGGCCTTAATGGATTTGGGTTTTTTTCCTTAAAGAATTAGCAGACATTTTAAGAGATTGATGAATTACTGTGTGGTGAGTCTGAGGCCTACTTAGAGGAAATGTGGCTCTGGGAATCACATGGAGACATTTGTGGTCACTCACATACCCCTTTAAGGCATGTCATCTTTGTATGGGGTTCCTTCCTCATCTTTTGATTCATTTCACAATTTCCTTTCTTGCCTTTCTTTGGCTTAGATGCAAAAACCAAGTATCATCTCCAGTTAACTATTTTTCAGTCAGTTACTGATAACTGAATTCCTGAAAAGGTGACTGAAAAGTGAATAGTTGGTGTGGTAATTGGATGTTGAGGATTAATCATCCTCAACCTGAGTGGCTGGTATCCACACGCTAATGGAAGCAGGGAATTTGTGCCTGGTCAGTGGTTTCCCTTCCCCTGGGTCCAAGGTGTCTGTCTGCTAGGTAAGACAAGCGCCAAGCTTAAAATCAGAGATGAAGAGTGTGGCAGGTGTGCTGTTTGTATTATGATGCCATGCAGCACACACCCAGTACAGCCCAGCCCTCTGGTTTGAAACGGGAGTAACAGAAGAGGATGGGGAAAAAGCAAATAGTGGCCAGCCTAAGACTCTGTGCCCTCAGTGGGACTGTCTGCACAGAAGTAAGTAGTGTGACAGCAAAAAATATTCCAACATGTGGGTCAGTAAAGTGATACGACTCCTTTTGGGTTATGTTGAGTTATGTGGGATTCATCATACAGTTCAGAGACCCAAAAGGCTTTATGATTTGGTATTTAGAAATGTTATAGTGTGTGTGTGTGTGTGTTGGCTTGGCTGTATTTGGCAAGTAGTATTTGTTCTAGCAGCCTAAACTGGCTGCAGTCCTCAGGCCTTAACTGGGTAGATATTCTTATTAGTGTATTTGAAATATGCAAGGTAAGGAATGGTAAGAACATGTTAAAAAGAAAAAATTATTTTGTGCAAACCTGGTTGGTCTTAGAACTAAGATTATTTTATAGAAACATAACCAATTGGTTTATTTTCTTTAAAATTTTTTTCTCTTTCCTTCCTTCCTCTCTCCCTTCATCCTTGTTCTCTCTCTCTCTCTCTTTTTTTTTTTTTTCACTTTTAAGATTGGTTGATGTAGAAAGTCACATGTTCCTACCAACCCTAATTACAACTCTTGTCTTAGCTTGCTGCTGCAGTACATTTTAGGACAAAAAGCTGTTTAAAAGTGTGAAAATAGCAGCAGATGGGGCATATGTGCTTTAGCAGAAGGAACAGCTTCCCCTCCCAAGTTGCTCTGGGTAAGACCTAGTTTCCAAAGATGATCTTGTAAGTCCCAAGTTCCAGGTGACAGCAAGTGACTGCATTTACAATACTCAGCCTTCCTCCTCATTAATTTTGCAAATTTACTTTCTAGGAAGTAACTTACAAATGGGCACCACAGTCCCAGCCTTTTCTTGGTTGGTCGTACAGCTTCTGCAGCTGCCTGGTGAGAACAGGGGCCCTCATGATCTTGGCTTTGAGACTCCCATAGGGATGGCTGTTGTTGTGCAGCAACTTCAGCCCCTGGCAGCCAATGAAGAGCTAAGGAACTCATGTCCTCATGTTCTCTGGCCTTTGAGTATCTGGCAGAGTAGGAAAAAAAGCATGCACCTGACTAGCTCTATCAGCTGTTTAGTTGAAAGTTCAAAAGATGGATTTCTTATTGCTGATATGTAGAAACACCAGCATTTGTCAGTGGCTCCTTGCTTCTGAACAGACTCTACATAGGAAAAGAATGAGAAGGGTAGATTGGACTAGTCCCTTCTCTCAAGGAAGCCTTGCTGACACTGACACTGACGCTGGCGTTTGGTGCTAGCATTTGCCTCCTGATTTTAGTTGCTTATTTCCCAGGGCTGTTTCCTTAGGTGACAGGCTCCCTTTAGCAGCCATCATAGCATTCCTCTGACTGGGCTTCCTGACCAACCAGCTGCAATATGGAGCCAGCTTGTTCTGGTCTGTTTTCCATATGTCAGGGCCTGTTGATGACTCTGGAGAGATCAAACTAAGATGATTAAGGAAAGAGAGCAGAGGCTGGAACAACAGGGTAATTTTTCACTCCTTGTTCAGATTGGTGTAGCCCTGCTTTCACTCTCCTTTTGGTCTTAACCTGATTTTCTGTTAGCTTGGATAAGCTTGGGCAAGAATTGTGACAGCCGTTCACTAAGGAGGAAAGTGTTTGTCCTCAGAAGGCCGGCAAATTTAGAGCTTTATCCTCTTTGGGTGACAAAAAGTGAAGGTAATCCCACAATAGTCCAGACCCCACATTTCATTGTTAGGATCCCAGAAATTCAGAGAGGTTAAATTACCTGTTCAGGGGTACACATTGCTCAGGGAGATCCCAGACCAGAACTGAAGGCTTCCTGGGAGTTGACTCTGTTCTTACCCCTCGAGAACACCCCTCAGGTGTTGATAATGTATCTTTTCTTCTTGGGCATTATCATCTCCTTAAGGGAAAGGTATATCCTGGCACACATCCTCGCAGACAGAGAACAGAGGAAGGCCAGTGAAGTGGAATGGCACATTTAGAATCAGACACCAGGGCTGAAATCCTTTTTCCTTTATAGACTGGTGTATGATCTTCAGCCAGTCCCTTAATCCCTTAATCTCTAAGCATTTTCCTCTCTGTAGAAGGAAGATTATATTCTCTTCCCCATAGCATTGTATTGGGGTAAATATGACAATTTATATCAGTCTCCTCAGTGAATATATGTAACTTAAAAGATACTGCTATCAGTACATATTTTATTTTTTTATTTTATCTCTTTATTTTTAGAGTGGGGGAGGGAGGGAGAAAGGGAGAGAAACATCAGTGTTTGGCAGCCTCTTGCGTGGCCCCCACTGGGGACCTGTCCTGCAACCCGGGCATGTGTCCTGACTGGGAATTGAACCTGCGACCCTTCGATTCACAGCCCCTGGTCAATCCGCTGAGCTACACCAGCCAGGTCTATCAATACATATTTTAAAATCACCTCTCAACATGAACCAGCTGGATGTGCCCTTTGCCTCCTTCCTTGCCATTCCATGCTCCAGTCATTGAAGGACTCGGAACGGGCCTTGCGGTCTGACAGACTGGTTTCATTTCCTAGCCCCAATGCTGAGAGTAGTGAAGAAACCTGTTTCCTAATGTGTACAAGCTTGGACAGTCCAGTGGTTAGGAAGTGTGAAGGTGAGGATGTGCATGAAGTGTGCAACCCATGTCCCACAACTGTGAGTTCCTCCTCTTTAGTCCCTCCACATTTCTTTCTGTAACACGAGTTCACACTTGTCTCCTTTTCCTGTCTCCTTTTGCACTGTGTCTGTGTGGCTTAGCTCTTAATGGTTGTTCAGTTCCCCAAGAGGCGATTTTTTCTCAGCAGTAGACAGTAGTAAATCCTAGAAAACAGGGACTAGCCTGATTGTCACTTCACAGAATTCCATGAGAGATGGAAGCAGCTTCCTGGTTGCTCTTTGGGTCAGAGCCACCTGCAGGGATCATAGCCTCTGGGACTGCCCTCAGCTCATCATTGCCGCCAGCTCCAGGCCTGGGTCCAGGGAGGCAGCCAAGCCCATGCCCAGGAACAGCAGCCAGGGTTGGCACAGGGAAGGAGGGAGGCTAGAGACTGATGTTCAGAGAGGGAGGGAAGGAGGGAGACAGAAGCCGCTGGAGCTGAAGTTGAAGAGGAAAACCTGGAGACTGATCTTGGTCGAGCATAGGCTGAGCAGTTGCTGTCTTCCATCGTTTAGGTAATTGCTAAGCTACAACTGTTTTTTTGTTTTTTGTTTTCCTGTATTCTTTCTGCCTTTCCTTTCTCTCTACCCCTCTTTGTCTCTGGCTCCATTCAACTCATTTTTGCCCCTTAGTAGAAGGAGGCAGCAGTCACTTACTGTGAGCAGAGCTGCTGTGGGCACCTGGGGAGTCCCGTGTGCCTGTCTGCTGTGGCAGAGTGGGATGGCCACAGAAAAGGGCACTGCTACAAGGGAGGCCTGATTCTGTCATGGACTTTTTTGATACTAACAACTCTAATAAATGGCTGAGTCCTTTCTATGAGTCAGGTATTGGGCAGAGCATTTTACATGGATTATCTCATTTACTGCACCCACCAGTGCTTGAGGTCCAGCTATCCAATTTTAAACTTACCTGCTGAAGCCACATAGCTGGTTCCATCCCCATGACTCAGATTCAGGTTTATCTGCCTGCTAAGCTTACCCTCTTAATTATTCTACTCCTATTCCTGCCTCCCTACGTAGCTCCTTGACACTGGTGTGCCTTCACTACTTTTCCTATGACATGGGGATAATGTCTTCCCAGAGCTACATTTATGTGTATCTGTTATAATGTACTAATAAATACAGAGTGGTATTCATTAATAGTGATGCTGTTACTGATGACATTCGATTCTGGAATACCCAGACTGTTCACTTCAGACACTTAGCAGGAGGACTGAAGGGGAAAGCATTTCCATTAAATGAGTATAATAAATGAGTAGTTAGAAATCCTGTCTTTTGCAAACTTACAGACCTGGGACTAAGTGGAAAGGGAAGGACTCTGGAACTGGCTGGAAGCTTGCCCACCGGACAGGGAGTGAGCAGCGATTCAGAATGTCCATAGGGGACAGTCAGTACTGAGCTTGATTTTATTCAGGATCTGTCACAAGGAGTCTTATTCTATGGAGAACCTGATGTCCCAGGTATTTCTGGTGCCTTTGAGCAGGATCGGTGCCATGGTTCAAGGGACTGTTTTTGAATAAGACCCAGGTGCATGAGTAAATGAGGGGTTGGTGTCCTGGCAGGGTCTGGGAAACAGTAGCCTAGAGCCCATTGTTCAAATGGGACTAGCTGGGGTTTCTGGTAGGCTAACCAGATACTACTTGGCTGATAATAGTTATGACATTAAGTGGCTTCAGGAGGTATGGAGACAGTGTGTGACAGGTACCCTTTATCTGCATTTCCTGATGCATCCTTACAACAGCGAAGCAGATAATATTTGCAAGTTGAAGAAATTCAGGTGTCAGTCAGGGTCAGATAGCATTGGCAGAGCTGGATCTCTGAACCATACTAGTGGGCTGAAGCTTCACAGGGTTAGGATCTCTGGAATCACTTTAGTCCCCACCTCTGGGAGGCTGAGCCCAAGGGCATATGGCCTACCTGGATCACCAAGGACTCACTTGGGAGAGAGCAGTGAATAGGACACCTTCCTTGAGCACTGGGCACAGACCACATGTTGCTCTCTTTCCAGTGGCTGGCTGATGGAACGACTCACTACTCTGGAATTGTGTGATAACACTCTTGAGCTTGGGACCCATCTGTTTGTGGGCTTTCCCCTAGGTGCACTGTTATGGATGGGCTTAGCAGGTAAGGGTCATGGTTTCTCAAGCCTGACATACCATGTTTTGTATTTGTGATGTTAGGTAATTTGCTTTGTGCCTCAGTTTGTCTTTAAATGAGGTTGTCATGAGGATATATGAGTTTTAATGTCCATACTAGTGCTTTTTCTTAGCACTAATGTCCAGCATGATATCAAGTGTTCAGTAATGGATAACTGTTATTGTTATTAGCTATTAGCCAACAGCTAGTGGGACCAGGAAAAATTTCAACTGTAAAATAATTAAGTGTGGGTAGCCTGGGACCCAGGGTTAGGTACTGTGATTGAGCCTGGGGAAAACGTGGGAACAGAACTAGAAGGTAGACATAGTAGAAGACGGCCCACTGCACAATCAGGCAGCTGTCCTCACCATCATATATGAAAACATTTTCTTTTGTCTCGAGCCTACCGTGTGCCTCAATACTCAGCAGGAATGGGGGTATTTCAAAGATGGGACCAGAGTGAAAGAAAGGGATGTAGTGCTGGCACTTGCTGATTGATCATCTTTTTAAATTGATTTTCCCCTTCTATTTCTCTTCTACTCGGCATGTTAAATTAAAAGCCTTCAGGTTTCAGCTGGCTCTGCTGTATCAGATCATCAAAAATGCTCTTAACTTGGGGTGCTGAGTGTGTACGTTGGATTTGGGGTCTTTGGGAAGCCCACCTTTTTTGCTCCTACCTGAAGGCCTTGGCACAAGGTTTTGGAGGAAGCTGTTGTGGTGACACATCCATCTGGTGGGAGTTGCGTGAGTGGTCTGAAGCAGGTGGGTCAGAGGGAGGCCAGGAAATTCTCTTACCCTACCTGGTACCTGGGTCTCCCTCAGCAGCAGGAGCTGAGCAACAGACCTTGGTGAGCAGGGTTCCTGGAATTAGAGCTGCCAGTTTGCAAGCATGGAGGGGAGGGCAGAGTCTGCGCCTTTTGTTTCTTTCAGTGCTCTAGTATTTAGAAACACAAACCTGGAAATCAGACCCACCACATGGTATATTCCTGCTTGTTTTGAGGTAATTCAGCTCAAACAGTTGCTTCCCTTATATGCTTACTAAGCTATGCTTTTGTCTAGATGTTGAACTCTTAAAGCATAAAAAGACTTAAGAATACTTATTAGGGGCTGTCATTTTCCACATCAAAAACTGTTTAAGGGTTTCAGTGTGTTTTTGAAGCATAAGTGAAACTGCGAGTCTTCTGAGGGCATGTATAGATGTAGACATGTCTCTGTTCATTTATTCTTTTAGAGGGTGGAGAATAGGACACACCCTGATACAGTGAATCTACCATAACTGCAGAATGATTCTGGTCTTCATTTTAAACATGTACAACTCAGACTTTCCCTTAGAATTCCTTTTGACAATAATCTCGTTTATCCAGGCACTATTTAGAGGAAGCTGAAGTTCTTTCTGTAAAGTTCAAAGCTTCAACCTTCTGTAAAAAGCACCCTTTATCCTACCATCAGTCTCCTAAGACCATTAAACTTGTATCGTGAAGGTTCTTAGAGCTGAGGTATATATATAATTATATATATATAATTAATAATTATATATATAATTAATTATATATTATATATATTATACTTCTGGCTCCTGATCTAAATTCTATTAACATTATAACTTGAGTTATAGAAGGTGGTACAATTTTATAAGTACAGGTGCTCCTCCACTTATTGGGGGTTTTGCCCCAATAAACCTGTCCAGCCTAAAAATATCGTAAGTGGAAATACATTTAATACACCTAACCTACCAAGCATTCCTGCTTAGCCTAGCCTACCTTAAATATGCTCAGAATTTATATTAGCCTACAAAATCATCTAACACAAAGTCTGTTTTATAATAAATGTATCTCACATACTTTATTATTCACATAGCTTTTGCAGCATTGTAAGTTGAACCATCATAGGTCAAGGACCGTCTGTATTAAGTTGTAGATAGATCTTCTAGTGGACTAGTCGAAAGTAAGAATTAAGAGTCCTGAGTAGACAAGTTCGTCGGGGAAATTGTCTCACTACTGGCCCAGAACTTCTAGTATTCTTTAAAAAACACCTTCTAACCCTGGCTGGTGTGGTTCAGTGGATTGAGTGCTGGCCTGCAACCCAAAGGGTCACTGGTTCAATTCCCAGTCTAGGGCACATGCCTAGGGTTGTGGGCCAGGTCCCCAGAGACAACCACACACTGAAGTATCTCTCCCTTTCTTTCTCCCTCCCTTCCCCTCTCATACATACATACATACATACATACATACATACATACATACGTACAATCTTAAAAATATATAAATAAAAAACACTTTTAAGTTACCTTAGTAATAAACCACCATGATGGGTTTGTTAGGTAGACTTTTCCATGTAGCAATTTTCTTACCATTTAGAGATTGTATTTGCATAAATCAGCCCTGCTTTTAAAACGGAGACAACTTTTTTAAAAAATTGTTGTTCAATTACAGTTATCCCAGTTTTTCCCCTGTTGTTCTTCCCTGCCCAGTCCCCCACTCCCACATTCAATCCCTACACCGTTGTCCATGTCCATGGGTCCTTTATACATGTTCCTTGACTTGGCCCTTCCCCTTCTTTCTTTTATCCCCCACCCCTCTACTTACTGTCAGTTTGTTCTTTATTTCCATCTCTCTGATTCTGTTTTGCTTGCTTGCTTGTTTGCTTGTTTGTTTTATTGATTAGGTTCCACTTATAAGTGAGATCATGTGGTATTTGTCTTTCACTGCCTGGCTTATTTCATTTAGCATAAAACTCTCCAGTTCTATTCATGGTCTCATGAAGTTTAGCAGTTCCTTCTTTCTTTCTGCTGTGTAGTATTCCATTGTGTACCACATTCGTACCACAATTTTTTCATCCACTTATTTACTCATGGGCACTTAGGTTGCTTCCAGCACTTGGCTATTGTAAATTGTTCTGCTATGAACATTGGGGTGCATAGGTTCTTTTGGACTGGTGTTTCAGGATTCTTAGGGTATACTCCCAGCAGTGGGATCACTGGATCAAAAGGCAGTTCCATCTCCAGTTTTTTCAGGATATACCATATTGTTTTCCACAGTGGCTGCACCAGTCTGCATTCCCACCAACAGTGCACCAGGGTTCCCTTTTCTCCACAACCTCTCTAGTACTTGTTTGTTGCTTTGTTTATGATGGCCCAGTGTGAAGTGGTATCTCATTGTGGTTTTAATTTGCATCTCTCTGATACCAAGTGATGCTGAGCAGATAGATGCTCAGCATCTGCTGAGCACATATGAAAAGATTTCATATGTTTCTGGGCCCTCTCTATGTCCTCCTTAGAAAAGTATCTATTCATATCCTTTGCCCATTTTTTAAATTGGATTGTTTGTCTTCCTGGAGTAGAGTTGTGTACATTCTTTATATATTTGGGAGATCAAACCCTTGTCTGAGTTATCATTGGAAAA
This sequence comes from Carollia perspicillata, assembly GCA_004027735.1. NCBI lineage: Eukaryota > Metazoa > Chordata > Mammalia > Chiroptera > Phyllostomidae > Carollia > Carollia perspicillata. The sequence goes on along the minus strand of PVKM010004733.1, from coordinate 38,560 downwards.
TATGGTTTCCTTTACAGTAGGTTCCCTTTTCATTTTACTGATTTTTTTTTTTAGCTGTGCAGAAGCTTTTTAATTTGATATAGTCCCATTTGTTTGTTTCTTCTTTATATCCCTTGCCCTAGGGGAAATATCAGTGAAAATATTGCTGTGTGGGATATCTGAGATTTTCCTGCCTATGTTCTCCTCTAGGACTTTTATGGTGTCGCAATTTATATTTAAGTCTTATATTCTTCTTTAGTTTATTTTTGTGTATGGTATAAGTTGGTGGTCTAGTTTCATTTTTTTGGCATGTACCTGTCCAGATCTCCCAACACTATTGAAGAGGCTATTTTTACTCCATTTTATGCAGCTCCCTCTTTTGTCAGATCTTAATAGATCACAGAGGAATGGCTTTATTTCTGACCTCTCTGTGCTATTCCATTGATCTATGTGTCTGTTCTTACACTAGTACAAGACTGTTTTGATTACAGTGGTCTTATAACATAGTTTATCAGGTATCGTGACTCTTTCTTTTTTAAAATTGTTTTTCTTTCTTAAAATTGCTGACGCTATTCAGGGTCATTTATGGTTCCATACAGATTTTTGAAATATTTGTTTATATATGTCATTGGTATATTAATAGGGATTGCATTGAATCTATAAATTGTTTTGGGTAGTATGGGAATTTTAATTATGTTAATTCTTGCAATCCATGAACATGGTACATGCTTCCATTTATTGTGTCTTCCTCAATTTCTTTCTTCAGTGTTCTGTAGTTTTCTAAGTACAGATCTTTTCTCTCCTTGTTTAAGTTTATTCCTAGGTACTTTATTTTTCTTGTTGCTATAGTAAATGGAATTTTTTTTCCTGATTTCTGTTTCTGATATTTCTTTGTTGGTATACAAAATGCCTTCGATTTCTGAATATTGACTTTGAATCCCACTGTTTTGCCAGATTCACTTATTAGGTCAAGTAGTTTTTTGGTGAAGGATTTTCTGTGTATACTATCATGTTATCTGCAAACAATGACAGTTTTACTTCCTCCTTTCCAGTCTGGATGACTTTTATTTCTTTTTCTTATCTGATCGCTGTGATTAGAACTTCCAGTACTGTGTTGAATAGAGGTAGTGAAAGTAGGTATCCTTGCCTTGTTCCTCATCTTAGGGTGAAACTTTATAGTTTTTGTCTGTTGAGTATATTGTCTGTAAGTTTCTCATATAAGGCCTTTATTCTGTTGAGGTATACTCCCTCTACTCCCACTTTGCTGAATGTTTTTATCATAAACAGGTGCTGTACCTTATCAAATGCTTTTTCTACATATGATCATGTGTTTTGTTTTGTTTTGTTTTCATTTTGTTTATATGATGTTATGTGAAAAATATCAATGTATGGTTGCCTCTCCTGTACCCCCTGCTGGGAACTGGCCTGCAACCCAGGCATGTGCCCTGGCTGGGAATCGAACCAGCGACCTTTTGCTTCACAGGCCACCCCACTCAATTCACTGAGCCACCCCAGCCAGGGGCTAATGTTTGTATTTTTGATCTTCTGTTTCTTATAGAAGTCCTTTTAATGTTTCATATAATAAGGGCTTGGCGATGGTGAACTCCTTTAACTTAATATCTGGGGAGCACTTTACCTGCTCTCCCATTATAAATGATAGCTTTGTTGGATAGAATAATCTTGGATGTAGGTCCTTGCCTTTCAGACTTCAAAGAGTTCTTTCCAGCCCCTTCTTGCCTGCAAGATTTCTTTTGAGAAATCAGCTGATAGATACATACAAAGCAGTTCCCATGAGACTGTTTCCTTTTCTGTTGCTACTTTTAAGATTCTCTTATCTTTAATCTTGGGTAATATAATTATGTTGTGTTTTGGTGTGTACTTCCTTGGGTCCAACTTCTTTAGGACTCTCTGAGCTTCCTGGGCTTCCTGGAAGTCTATTTCCTTTGCCAGATTAGGGAAGTCCTCCTTCATTATGTTTTCAAATAAATTTTCAATTTCTTGCTCTTCCTCTCCTCTTTCTGACATCCCTATGATTCAGATACTGGAACGTTTAAAGTTGTTCTGGAGGCTCCTAAGCATTTCCTCATTTTTTGAATTCTTGTTTCTTCCTTCTGTTCTGGTTGAATAGTTATTCTTCTTTCTGGTCTAAACCATTTATTTGAGTCCTGGTTTCCTTCCCTTCACTGTAGGTTTCCTCTGTGTTTTCCTTTATTTCACTTTTCATAGCCTTCAGTTTTTCCTCAGTTTTGTGACCACACTCAACCATTTCTGTGAGCGTCCTGATTATCAGTGTTTTGAAATCTGCATCTGCTAGTTGGCTATCTCCTCATCACCTAGTTGTATTTCTCCTGGAGCTTTGATCTGTTCTTTAATTAGGGTCATATATTTTTGTCCCGGTGTGCCTGTTAGGCTCCACCTAAGGGGTGGAGCCTTAGGTATTTGCCAGGGCAGCCCAACCCAGGTCAGTTATGGCAGTATGTGGGGGAGGGGTCCAAGAGGGAACAATGCTGCTTGTTCAGCTCTTGCTGGCTTCCAGTCCCCTCCACCACTACCCACAAGCAAATTGGGTCCTTACGATGTTGACTCCCAGGTGGGTGGTTTTGTGTGGGTTTTAGGAACCTGTGTGTCTCTCCAGTGAACTCCCTGTGTGACTGGGAGTTTCTACTTCTGCCTCAACTCCCATGGGTTTTTACTCCCAGAGGTTTTGAGGCTTTTATTTCCCTGCACTGGAACCCTGGGTTGTGCAGTCTGTCTCCCTCCCTAGTTGTTCCTCTTGGTTTATCCACATGCAAATGTGGGACCCCTGACTCCTCCAGCCACCACCTTGCTGTAAGTCTCCGCCCTGGCTGCCTGTTTCCGTCCTCCATAACAGTCTGGATGAATGTTTCTTCTTCAACTCCTTGGATGTTGGACTTCCATACAGTTTGATTTTCTGCCAGTTCTGGTTATTTTTTTTTTTTATATTTTCGTAAGTTTGTTGTTGTCCTTTACTTTTAGCAAGGAGGCAAAGTGTATCTACCTATGCCTCCATTTTGGCTGGAAGAAGCTATTACATTTATTGATTTGCAAATATTGCACCATCCTTGCATCCCTGGGATGAATCCCACTTGATTGTGGTTTATCACCTTTTTAACATATTTCTGGCTCTAATTTGCCAATATTTTGTTGAAGATTTTAGTGTCTATATTCATCAGCAATATAGACCTGTAGTTTTCTTTCTTTGTTGTCTTTGTCTTTTGGGGGATTAGTATAAAAGGAGTTTGGAAGTCTTCCCTCTTCTTGGATTTTTTGGAATAGTCTCAGAAAGATAGTGGTTAGCTCTTTCCTAAATGTTTTGTAAAGTGCTCCTGTGAACGCATCCAGTCCATGGCTTTTGTGTGCTGAGAATTTTTTGATGACAGCTTCAATTTCGTCAGCTGTTATTGGTCTATTCAGGCTCTCTGCTACTTCTTGATTCAGTTTGGGAGTATTATGTTTCTAGAAATTTGTCCCTTTTGCCCAGGTTTTCATACTTCTTTGCATATAGCTGTTCATAGTAATTTCTCACAATCCTTTGTACTTTTGTGGTATTTGTTGTAATTTTTCTTCTTTCATTTCTGATTTTATTTATTTGCATCCTCTTTCTTTTTCTCTTGAGTACTCTGGTTAAAGACCTGTCGATTTTTTGTTATCTTTTCATAGAACTAGCTCCTGGATTTATTGGTCCTTTGAATTGTTCTTTTAGTCTCTATGTCATTTACTTCTGTTCTCATCTTTATTTCCTTCTACTTCCCCTGGGCTTTGTTTGTCATTGTTCCTCCAATTCTTATAGATGTAGGGTTAGGTTTTTTATTTGAAATGTTTCTATTGGAGACACTCTCTTGGAGGACTGAGTCTGCAGGCCTATAGGACATTAATAGATAGTGTGAACTTGGCTTGCATTCCACTACATACCACTTTGCAGAGGACCTGAGGTGGTAAGGAACAGCTCGGGGACTGGGAACCTTGGCATGGACTACAGGTTTTGTGCGTGGCTCCTAAGGTGGAGAAAGGGCATGTCACGTACTATGTGGGAGTCTCAGAAAGGACTCTGAGGAGATCAGAGACAAATTTTACTTTGCTCTTTGGCTGGGACTCTTCTTGTAGCCTTGACTTTATACCTCATCCTTTGAGGTAAAATCCTTTACATCATCTTCAGGTAATTGAAATCTATAGTTGTCTTGAATGTGGACACCCCTTCTCTCTATTCGTCCTACTTAAAAAGGAAATCTGAGAATTTTGACCTCAGAGACCAGAAGATGAACTTTTTATGTGCTCCTTCTGGTTTAATTCATGTTCAAATAACTTTCTTATGTGATGGCAGGTTATTAGCAAGATAGATTTTCTCTGGAATATTTCTGGCAAACATATAGTTTTCCTGGATGCATTCTGCACATGAATCAACTTCTTTGTAACCTATATTATTGTAGGAATTTTAGGAATTTTCTGTATTGGTTCTCTATGTATGCTGTATAGCCACTGCATTTCTAAAGTGAATGTACAGAGGTGCCTTACAGGGAAGGTGCTGATGTGCTTGGGGTCTCTCCTGGTTTGTGGTTGGCTCCATGTGCTATCCAGTCCCCGGAGGGTGGTTCCATATTCTTTTTCCTTGTCCAGTGGTGATTACTCTCTCATTTCCTTCCAGTTTGGCTGGCTCTTCTGGCTGATGGCATGTTGAGATTCAAGGGCCAGTGGCAGCGAGGGCATCTGATCCAGAAGGGGCCACTCTAGAGGCCAGGCTACCAGTACCATGGGCCAGTGTGTCACCAAGTGCAAGAATCCCTCATCAACCCTGGGCAGCAAGAATGGAGATCGAGACCCCAGCAGCAAGTCACACAATAGGCGAGGTACAGGCCACCGAGATGAACAGCTGCCAGCTTGTGGCAAGCCAGGTGGGGATATCCTCGTCAATGGGACCAAGAAGGCAGAGGCTGCCACTGAGGCCTGCCAGCTGCCAACATCCTCAGGAGATGCTGGGAGGGAGCCCAAGTCTAATGCCGAAGAGTCTTCCTTGCAGCGGTTGGAAGAACTGTTCAGGCGCTACAAGGACGAGCGGGAGGATGCAATTTTGGAGGAAGGCATGGAACGCTTTTGCAGTGACCTATGTGTTGACCCCACGGAATTTCGAGTGCTGCTTTTGGCTTGGAAGTTCCAGGCTGCTACCATGTGCAAATTTACCAGGTTAGTCACAAATACTTTTCCAAGTGAGCAGAGAAGGAAAGAACACCATTGGACAGTAGTGCCCAGCTAGGATAAAACTAGGTTGGCTTCAAAGGGTTTAGGTAAGTCTTTCTCTCTGTCAAATTACCCTAAAGCTATTTAAGCCTCTGAATAACTGGGCACCTACCATCTTTGCCTGAAGTTAAACGAGGTATAATCCATGTCGAGTCCTGTTGCCAAGTGGCTGCCAAGCCTCACTGTTGCTTCAGACCTTTCACTCCCCTAATTGTTAGTTCCCTCACTTCCTCGATATTTATTGTGTACTTGTCATGTGCCAGGCTCTAAGAGTGCCTGTAGAGTGATGCCTCTGTCACTGCATTTTACACAGTGCCCTCAGCTGGCCCAGTTATCTAGCAGTAATTGCACATAGTCATGGTCATACATCCCTATAAAGGTTGTTTGTCAGAAAAGACACAGCAGGATCACCCCAAGGTGTGGTTTGCAAAGTGCTGGGTGATAAATAAGAATTAACTTTGAGGCCTGGCTGGTGTGGCTCAGTGGGTTGAGTATCAGCCTGTGAACCGCAAGGTGGCCAGTTCAATTCCCAGTCAGGGCATATGCCTAGGTTGTAGGCCAGGTCCCTAGTTGGGGCATGCTAGAGGCAGCCAGTTGATGTTTCTTTTGCACATTGATGTTTCTCTCCCTTCCACTCTCTCTAAAAGTAAGTAAATAAAATTTTTAAAAAATTACTTTGAGAAGCCCCTCCTATAATTTCTAGCCCCTTAGTAGCTTACCCAGCAGACCTCAGGGGCCTTGTATCTTTAGTGGATACTGTAGTTTCTGAGAAGTTGATCAGTGTGAGACCATATTTTGAGCTGAAAGTGTTATACAGATATTCAGAATACATACACAGTTTTTGTTAATAATAGAACTTCAATCTATGGTGGCAGTTACTCGGGTTCATGCAGAATCTTTGGCTTTAGAAATCTCCCTTGGCAGTCACCAAAAATATTCCAAAAACAACATTCAGAGAATCAAAAGGAGAGCAGGAAGGGTCCCATATGGGAGGAGTCTGAAGCTCAATCACTATTGCAGGATGGAAAGCAGGGCATGGAGTGGGAGTTCAGCTTTGGGAAGGTGAATACATGAATGAATAGACCATTGTCAGCTGCCTACCATGTGCCAGGCACTATTAGAATCAGTTGGCATATACTAACTTGTCCTCACCAAAACCCCGTGAAGCAATGTAGTAGCCTCAGCACTTCACAGATAAAGAACTCGTAAGTAGAGGAGTAGGAATTCACACCCAGGTCACCCATCCCCAGAGCCATGGTGCTAATCACTATACTGTATTGCCTCACAGGAAATGATTCCTATTTACAATTATTAATTATGCCTCTTACTTCCTGTTGCAGGAAGGAGTTTTTTGATGGCTGCAAAGCAATAAGTGCAGACAGCATTGATGGGATTTGTGCCCAGTTCCCCAGCCTCTTAATAGAAGCCAAACAGGAGGACAAATTCAAGGATCTGTACCGGTTTACATTTCAGTTTGGCCTGGATTCTGAAGAAGGGCAGCGGTCACTGCATCGGGAAATAGCCATTGCCCTGTGGAAGTTAGTCTTTACCCAGAACAATCCTCCAGTGTTGGACCAGTGGCTAAACTTCCTAACAGAGAACCCTTCTGGGATCAAAGGCATCTCCCGGGACACTTGGAACATGTTCCTTAACTTCACTCAGGTGATTGGCCCCGACCTCAGCAACTACAGCGAAGATGAGGCCTGGCCGAGTCTCTTCGATACCTTTGTGGAGTGGGAGATGGAGCGGAGGAAAAGTGAAGGGGCTGGGGGAGGTGTGCTCAGCTCAGGGCCCTTGGGCTTGTGTCCCCAGGAGCAGACTTAGTGCTCTGTTCCGGGCAGCCATGAGGGTCTGCCCACTGCCCTGGAGCCACCCGAGGAATTGGACCTTTCTGGAAATTACCTAATATCCAGATATTTTCTACTCTACACCTTTCTCTGCCTTGTATCTGAAAGGGCTCTAAAATGCTGTATCATGTTTTAGGCACTTTCTTCTTTTTTTTTTTTTTTTTTTTTTTTTTTTTTTTTTTTTTTTTTTTGAAGCCTTCAGATAGCATTGGCCTGCCATTTGTTGCACAGATTTTTTTTTTTTTTGGATTGGGGAGGGCATAGAGCAGGGTTGGGAATGTGGGCGAGTTAGGTTGAATTAACATTGCAAACAATGCAGTGCCAGATCTCAGTTTTGCATAGTGTTTTTCAGGGCAGGTCTGTACTGTGTGTAGTGCTGTTTACATGGTTGAATTTAGGTTGTGATGATAATTCTTAAAGATTTACAGAGTTGATTAGCAGTGTTAACTGTTAACCACATTGCATTAATTTCCAGGTGAGTAAAAGCTCTTGGAGAGCCAAGGCCAGCCGAGAGTGTCCATAGTCTGATGACAACCCCCTTTTAAGCGAATTTATCTGAAATCCTTCCTTCTCCGCACTTCTTGCTCATTCCTTCTTTGACCCATTGCATTTCACGTTGAGTTTATGTACCAACATGCTGCACCTGTCAGTCAAGTGAGCAGTGATTTTAGAACACATACTAACAACCACTTAAGTACTGAATGCAGAGAAAGCAGTGCTACCTCAGTTTTGCTGGAAGTAGACTTTGATAGTTTTTGTTTTTGGTGAATTTTCTGTATTTTCATGTTGTAAGTGGAAACACATTTTTTTTTATTTGCCTTGGAGCCAAAGTTTCTGTTCCTGGTGGTCAGAAAACTGCCTGCTGGCCACCTGACTTGAAGGAAAACTGTGGTGCGGAGCTCTGCTTAAATACTTTTTTAAAAACATTTTGTGTATCATCAACTTACTTGTCTGGCAAGTGCAAAAGCCTGGGGCTGGCCTGAACTCTGCCAAACAAATACAGACAGGTATTGAGTAGTTAAATGTGTGCCCTTTCCCTTTTTGCTGCACCCATGTTGTCACTTTACCCCTAGGCATTATTTATTATTTCTGTTAATGTCAGGCTCATTTGGGGTAATGTGATGACTGTTTAGGTTTACATGACCCTCTTTCCTTCCCCTCCACCCAAATGTATATATACATATATAAGATATGTATATATTTTACCTATCTAAAATATATATATACATGTATATGTATCTATATTCTTGTTTCTTTGCCTGCTAAAACTGGCCATAAAAGGGAGCTGCCTTCAATACATAAAGTATAAGAAGAGTGCCAGGGAATGTCATAATGGAAGCTTTTGAATTTGAGTTTGGACCATTTTCACTAAAGAGAAAATTTTTCTCAGCTCTTTCCTCATTAGAAGGGAGGCCCAGTTCCCCAGACTCCTCTGCGTGCTCGCTCCACGAGGCCAGCTTTGGACAAACTGCCACATAGGAGCTGACTCTGGTCCTACCTCGTTGCAGTAGAGGGTCTTCTTGCCATTTTTTTCATTTTAAAAAATGTCCTTAGAAAACTGAACTGGAAGGGTGGGTGGCAGGTACTGTACAGTTCAGCTTTTAACACTTTGGAACAGATTAAAAAGGGAATCTTTTAAATAAAAACATAAAAATATTTATACTTTTGAATAACAAGAGTTTGTCTATAGAACTTTTGGAGTTTCCTCCCCTAGCCCCCATCTGCCTCCCAGGTATGTTTCTCAGCCTGAGCAGAAATTTATTTTGAGTTTATTACTAGCCTTTTGGATTCAGGCTCCCATCATTACAGTGATCATTTAAGGAGATTGTACAGTTGATGTCTTTCTGAAATTGGCATTGAATTGGCATGGATTTTTGTAATCCTAAACCTGACAGTTGTCCCTTTAGCAGGGCAGATGGGGAAATTTAAGGTCAGCCACAGCAAGTTAGCAATACTGCTGGAAAGCAGAAGGGGGTTGGCCCTCAGTCCACACATCTGGCTTTGTTCTAGCCTAAGACACAAGATCCTTGTATAGAGTTTCTAGGGGCTGCAGCTAGTTCTCCGGGTTCAGTTGTAGTCCAAGTCTCCACACTGAGTTCTCATCTAGTCAGCAACCCCTTATTTTTCCCAATTCTGAATTAGGTAAAGGTAGAATAAGGCAAAAGGCAGGCTCTGCCTAGCCAGGTAAGGTTCCTTCTGTCCGCGATCAGAAAAGTGTAGAGAGAGAAGTGCACAAAAGAGGGAGGCCCCAAGGAGGGAGTCCTGAAGACTTGGGAGAGGCACTGGATTCCATCTCCAGCCTACCAGAAGGCATTCCATCCATTAGGTGTGCTATAGTGGGTGGGGTTTGCTTTTTAATTGTTAAGCTTCCCCAGTTCCCACAGAAGAACCATTTAAAGATTGGTTTTGATTAGACTTTTACTGATAGTTGTTACAAAAATAAAATGAGAAACTAGAAAAGTGAGGGACTTAACCAGATCCTTCCAAGTTTGAGTCCCTGATGCAAGGAATTCTGTAGCAGCTCTGGGCCAGTGCTTGAATACTTTTAATGACCACAGGAAAATGCAGTTTCTCTGCAAAGGGATCCAAGCTGGGTGTGTAGAGTTTTCAGTTGTACTTCTGGGAAATGAAAGAGCCTATTCCTCTTACCCCATAAATACGTTTCCTACTTAATGAGCATGAACTGTGTGGAAAAGGCCCAATGCATGCCCCTCGGCTAAGCAAGGCACCCTTCATTTGAACAGTGTGACAGGATGCAGAGGGGCAGGATGCAGATGCCTTTTTAAAAACCAGGCAGATATCCAAGAGAGTGCACAAACTGAATTCATGTGTTAGCAAATTGCTTGGCTTTGGCCGATGGCTTTGTGAGCTTCTGTGGTGTTTTGTTTACCAATTAGAAAACTATGAGATGGTGTCACTTCATTGAACTGCTCTTCCCCATCTCTGCCATGTTTCATTCTTAACCCCACCTCCGGTAATGGTACTTTGCTAGGCTTCAGCTGGTTGACTCGGCAGTTCCCCCTCATCCCTGCCAGATGTGCCCACAAGTGTGAATTGGTTCCAAGACTCCATACTGAGTTCGTAAGAAAAATCTAGAGCTGGGTAAAGATACAAATTTCAACCAAGCTCCCAGGCCCAAGGAAATCCAATTGAAAATGTATAGGCATTGTTTTCAATATTAAAAGGCTTAAGCCACAGTATTAGATGGTCTTTGAAACAGATCATCTCCCAGGGGCTGGAGCATGCAGGGTGTGGGATGTCAAGGGTCATGCGATGGCCTCATATTAGACTAAGCCAAATTGTATTGAACAGTGGTGGGAAAATACTGGGATAAGAACTTGAGTGTAAGTTTCGAAACCAAAACATCTGTATTTAGGACTGTGTTGGGTATGCCACACTGAAAGTGAAGTCTTCTATGCAATGAAATCCCCAAATAGACCCAGTTATACAATTATAAGGCAAGAACTGCAAGGAAGGTGCTGCTAGGTTTGTTACTTACCTGAGTTTCCATTTTCCTTACATCTGTTTGCTTAGTGAGGACTTAAGCAACCAAGTAACAAACTCTAGCTGAAAGGACTCTGAAGTCATGAGGGTGTGTTAATGGGGACTCACTTGGCCCATGGAATCAACCTTTCCTTTCTCTTCAGTCTTGTTCTCTGAATTATATCAAGGGGGTTCCCACCACCTCCCTGCAGTTTATTCCTAAGGAAAGCTGCAAATACAGAATATATTTAGTAGAACCTGGACTGTGACTGTGTGTCAGTAAGGATCTGCAGATAATTTCCGTATTAGAAGATGAAGTAGATGCTTGAGCTCTGGTTCAGAAACGAAGGTATTACAAAATGGCTTTGAGTAACCATCAGGTTCTGCTTCTGATCACAGCCTCCCTGCTGAAAGCTCAGCCTGCTCTCATACTGACCTATTTCCACTGCCCACCTCCACTCCCCACTTTTCAACACAGATCTTGGATATAGCCAAAGGAAGCCATCCAGCAGCTGCTGTGTTCTCCCCCCTCCACTCATCCAGTACACATTTATTCTGGTAGGAGTGTCTTCCCTGACTCTGCTCCCAGGCCCAGGTCTGTGATTGATTGTTCTTACCTGTTGCACTAATGAATATGATTCTAGGTTTCAAACGGGGAGTTTGAAGCAGTAGGCAAAGGGGGCTTGATTGAATGAGTTGGTCTTACAGATACCCTGCCTTAACCTGCTGAGGTGATGAGTCCACTGCTCATGTGCCCTCTGCCTTTGTGGATTCCTCTTGGTTTGTGACCAGTGTTTCTTGAGGTTGTACAAATTTGCTGACAGAAGTCAATACTTATCTGTCTTCTCTGCACTGTTACACTCTCCAAATGGCCCCTTGAATATTTTTATTAACTTGTTACACATATTTTTGTCTCTGTCTACATTATTTCTTTTGATGTTCTTTTATTCGGAAGGTTACCTGCTATGGGGTTTAATAAATTTGTTTACTTGGTTATTGACAATTCTGGAAAAAATAATTAAAAAATCAGCGCCTTTACTCTGGAGTGATACTGGATAGCAATTTCTATGCTTTGGAAAAATCCAGATAGTGTAAGATCCCCAGACTCTGCCATTTACCAACCTTAATTGCTTTTGGGGTCCCAGTACTTTAGGCAGAAAACAAGTCCTCACAGGGCCACTTCCTAAATAGTCTCAACTTAGCAACTGATATGGCTTCCCATGAGGAATAAAAAATAAATTTGAGCACTGTGCTGAATGAATGACTTCTACATATATCAGATTGGCAGTGATTAAGGCAGAAGAGACAAGCTGAAACTGTCATGTGCCACTGCTGCGTGACCATTGGCAGGTGAGTGAAAATCTGGGTTTCTTTGACTCAACTGTAAAATCCAAAGACCGTTATGTCCATCAGTGTTAGGATTTACAAAGAGTTTTGGAAGCACCTAAGACTTCTAAGTTTAAAATTTTCAAAAGGATGTTAGGAGAGGAATGCAGGAAATCCAGAGAACAGGAGAGGGTTGGCATGGTCACACATGACTTCCCAGGTCACTGTCTCCCCTGTAGGCCCAGCTTCCCTTTGTGCCAATTTTGGAGGGGAGATGGAAGATTTAGACGGCTTAGACTAAGATGATCCTTGATGGCTCGCTCTGGCTCTAACATAGAAGCTTCATTATGGCAGACTGCTTAATAACCCTTAGCTTCCTTTCATTGTATTTTCTGTCTAGTTATTGTTTATATTCAGGGAAGCAATTGGCCAGCCACCCTTCTTTGATGGCAGCCCTAATGGCCTTCCCAAAGATTCCTAGTCTCATGTTGGTGTCTCCTAAAAATAAGTAAGTACCGTGGTGGGATTAGATATGCTTTTGTTTTTCTTTCCAGTTAGAAAGGGCCTGGAGTCATTGGTTATAATCCTCTCCAGTCAAGAGGGTTATAAAGATTTCTCAACAAACTTGACTTTTTCCTTTTCCTCCATTATTACCAAAGCCTACAGCTTCAGACAGAGGAAATCTAGACGTTAATTTTTTTTCTTTCTCACTTAAAAAGTAAACCTCCAGAACATGTACTTGTTTGGTTCCTGGGCTTGTACTTTCTGTGATGTGACACTTCAAAGACAATGAGCCACTGGGCTTTACAGATAGAGGTGTGGGGAGTAACAAAGTGCAGACACTGATTTGGGTGCTTGTAGATAGCCTAGAGTTATTCAAAGTGTTGTCACAGGGTTGCACGGATTATATAAGGCTAAAATCCAGTCTTCAATTAGATGAGGAACAAGCCAACTTCATACAATTACCAGATGAGCTTAACTGCAATGGACTTTTCCTAGCAAGAAAGGTATACTGAGTGTAATGCTGATGGCTCAGAGTAGTACAGATGTGTCATCGGAGCATGGGCCTCTTCCCTCCTCTTGAATCCAGCTAAAGCACATGCCTGGGTTGGCTCTGGAAGTCATCCTCTAACTCTGGGTTTTGATCTATATCAAAAGGGTTAGTATGCCTGGGAAGGAAGGGCAAGGGAGGAAGCTGGCTAACCTCCCCATTTCCTGTCCTTTGCTAAGATTTTTCAGGATGCCCTGTCTTATGAAAACGGTAAGGCACTTACCTGGGTTTAACTTCCTTCCTATATAATGTTCCAACCTTAGGGGTACTGAGAAAGGCCTACCTAGTGGAATATGGCAGGAATGCTGTGAGCAGCAAAGCATCCATGCTGATGGGGACTCTCCATGGGCCCTGCCTATGTTTATTATGGGAGGTGCTACTGAAATTGCTAGCAAACAAACACAGAGCTACAAAATAGTGTGGAACTAGTGTAAGACAAGACAATATGGACACAGGCTCTTGTATATGTGGACTTACATAATAAAGGAGGCATAATCCTTTATTGGGTAAGATAGATAATTGGGTAAAATCTAAATATTTGGGGGGAAGTTACCATAGGCCAAAATAAATTCAAGGAGGAATAAAGGTATAAGTATAAAAATTAAATCATTAAAAAATACATACCCATTAGTGGATATTAAATTGATCTCTGGCTCAATCAAGACTTTCTAAGCAAAAAAGCAGATAGAAAAAGTCATAAAAAGAACAGACTTCTAAAACATAAAAAATAATTAGAAACATTTTTGCAATGATTGAGGAATGCACACTTAATCTCTAAGACCTTAAAAATTCCACATGGAAAAGAACTTAATAGACACATGGGCAAAGGATACTGACAACTCATAGAAGAAAACTGATTAGCCAAAAAGCTTCTAGAAAAAAATAGTAAATGACAATCTGAAGGGTATTTAAAAACCCAGAAAATAAAGCTATAATGAAAAACTTTTATGATTTATCAAATTGGCAAGTATTTGAAACAAATCCACGATAGCAAACATAGGGTAAAAACTTTTCTGGAATTAAAAGAAAAAAAAAAACTAAGTTTTTATGGTCTAACCCAATAATTTCACTTCTAAGAATTTTTCAAGATACATTATGTGCCAAAGATGTATGTGCAAGGACATAATTGGTAGCATCATTTGGGAACAACTTAAGTGTCAGCATTAGGAAACTCTTAGAAATTATGGCACACACTAACATTCTGGAATATTATGCAGCTATTAAAAACTCTGCTTTTGACTACTGGAAAGGTATGATAGAAAATGGTAAAATACTGGCAGTCGCTGACTCTGATGATATTAGATGTGATTTTTAACTTTTTTGTATTTTTCAGTTCTTCATTAATGGGTTTCCTTTGTAAGGGCAAAAGGAAATGAAGACAAATATGGCCAGGTGGTCTGAACAACCCCATTGTGGGTGAGGAGAGCAGAGGCAGAGAACTATGTTTAGAGCTGAATAGAGAATTCTGTAAAAACCCTCAAAGCTGCTCTTACCCGCTGCAAGAAGCAGCGGCACTGGCAGTTCTGCATCGGCTGCCCAGGGGGTATGGGAGGAAAAATGCACAAATGCACTTATGAATGGAATATGTTTTACAAGAGGCCAGGTCAGCAGCATTGGCTTCCAAAAGATGGGAGAGTCAGCCACAAAACCAGTGTGTGCAGACTGAAGCCTCAGAGGCCTGTGGTCCTGGCCCATCTCTGCAGTTCTGGAGTTGGGGGCTCATAGGGTACCTCTAGCCCCACCCATCCAGAAGGAAATGGTCTTGGCTATGACTAGAAGCAAAGGGAGCTCTTGGCACAGAGAGCCCTAATCTGCTCTGTGATCTTGCACATGGAAGAGAATCCTGAGTAAAATGTCATTTATTGACAATGTAGGTTTTCCCTGATACATGAAGTATTAATGTCCCATTTTAAAGGTGAGGAAACTGAGGCTCAAAGAGGTGAAATAATTCATATGGCACACTATTCTGTCAATTTCCACAAACTGGATCATTGACTTTTTACAATAATCCTTGAAAGTATAGCTAGTTTCTCATTTTATACAGCTAAGGAAGCAGATTCAGATGAGATTTAAGTTATTTACCCAAGAGCGGAGCCAAAGCACCAACTCCACGCCTGTCCATATCAATCAAGGCAAATCCTTGTCTCAGGACTGTATTCTCTCATCAGGTAAACAGTAGCTCAACTCCCACTGCTTTGGAGCTCAGCTGGGCAGGAAGGAATCCAGCAGCACTCTTAGTTTTGGGATACTCTCAGGCCTTGCAGGAGAGAAGTGGCAGTGTACCTGGGGAACCTGCCTCTTTACAAGGAGCTTCAGGTTGCAGTGTCTCTCACCCCAAATCAAGCTCTTCAGTGCTGGTTCCTGGTCCCAACTCTCACATAGGGCCAGATCACTGAGAAGTTACATTTAAAGGATTAAACACTGCCTGAGTGCCCAACCTTCAGAATTTTGAGATTCCTCCCCCCCCCCAGTTATAAAAGTAGTATATTCTGATCCTATACACAGAAAAGCATTTGGTAAACCTAATATGCAAATCCCATAGCCAGAAATAAAGACTGTTTATGAATTTGGCATATAGTCTGCCAGCTTTTTGTTCCAAGCCTATGCATATTCTTGTATACTTTGTTCTACAAAAATGGGCTCTTAACACACTATGTTTCACACAACATGTACTGTGAATGCATGCCCTCATCTTCAAAACAGACTGTGAGATCTGTATCATTATCCCAAATATGGATATATGATCTTACATTCATACAAAGTAGGAAAGCTGGGATCAAAGTGCAGCAGTCTGGGTTCAGAGGTCTACTGCCATTTCTGGCAGACCTCTTCACATGTTTACACATATCACACACACTTTTTCTAAATGGCTACCTAGAATGCCATTGTAATGACCCTATGATATCACCTCCATATATGTTTTTATGAGACTACCCTGTTACCATAATACTCTAGAAGTGGAATTGCTGGGTCCCCTTGTTCAAAGCAATTCATAAGGCATTTTGGTATAACATATTCTGTACCCCAGATTAGATTGTCTTTTCTGGAAGTCAGCTAATATCTATCAGTTTTTAAATTATGTGTGCCTGTGCCCATGTACCCTGAACACAGAATGTTAACAGTTCAGGAGTTCATACAAAAGTACAGCACAGGCTGCTTGAAACTTAAGCTTCCAATTCTAAGGGGGCAATCTGTGGTGACAGAGGCACCTAGTGGTAAAGGGCGGCACTGCAGCCTCACTGAAGGGAAGGAGCATTTCTGAAAATGGACTTGGAAGGGGGTGCTTTCCAGGTTGGTAAAAAGCCAAATCTACTCTCTGCTGTCTGGTGACCTACCAGGTTTTCAGCTCAGCCTTTTTCTTTCAATTTCATAACAGTTGTCAATGAGGAAGCAGTTTGCCTTACAGAAATTTGCTTCACTGATATTACAACTTTGACAAACTAAAATGGCTGGGTTTTCTCCAGGGGGAAGTTACCCCTGGTTTCCTTCCCTATGTATGTCATTTACTGCGGGTACTGCTTGTATTGAAAACCTGCTGCAGTGCCTGTGCAGAAACCCCCAACACCAAGAAAAGTACAAACAAATGGGTTTCCTTCCCTCACCCGGTCTTAGATGAAGGATGCTTCAATTTTAGACATTTATTGAAAATGTGTGTATCACATAAATGGACTAGACTCCTTAGCTGGTACACTCCACAAAAGCTGTCTGCTGGTTAAGAGGGTGCAGCCTAACCACATTCTCTGCTACTGCCCACAAAGCATCAGAACTACACCTAGAAAGTGGTGGCTAGGGTCAGGAACACATGTGGGATGATGCTTTCCTCTTTATCTTGTATTCCCATCAGTCCTAGGCCAGGAAGTGATCCATGCGTGCTGCAACAATGAAGGCAGGTTCATACCCACAGGGTTGAGTGGGTAGAAATGCACAGACAGAGGTGGTAAGGTTTTGTTGAGGAGGGGGATGTTATGGGCAGTGGACTGCAGGTGAACAGCTTATGGAAAGCTACTTGCTGAAATGGGTTTAATGGAAAGAATACTGATACTGCCAGAAGCCTAGAATCAAGTCTTAGCTCTGCCATTTAACAGATGTGAGGCACATCTCAACCTAAGGTTAATGATCTCAAGCCAAGCCTCAGTTTCTTCAGCTCTTACATATTTAAGTTACTGTCTCACAGGGGTTCTGTGAGGATTATCAGATGATCATAATTAACATGGAGTATGCACTTAATGGCCAGCATCATTGTAAACACTTTCTATGCATTCTCATTTAATCCTCAGAAGAGCTCATGTACTTAATTTAGGTACTAACAGAGGTACAATTGTTATGTCCACTTTTCAAATAAAATAGGCTCACCAACAACTTGCTCAAGTCATATAACTGTTAAATGACAGGTAATAATGGCAATCTGCCATCTGAGTCCTTTTAAATTGCTGTTAGAGTTTATTATTTTGTTCATTTTACTTAAAACATGAAGTACTGTTTGAAAAACTTTAAAAAACATTAACTTACTTAATAATTTATGTTTTAAAATATCTGGTACAGTGCTTAGAATTTAGGAGTCATCTAATATATGTTAGTTCTAATATGGGTTAGGGGGCTGGAGGCAGAAATCAGCAAACACAAGCCCAGAAGCTGTCTCCACCTGATGCTGGACTTCAGCTAATCAGCACTGAGCCTTTTGGGTCTGGAGGACTGCAACTCAGAGCCCTAGCATGCCTCTGAAGTCAGACCACTGGGGTTCAAGCCCTAACTGTGCACTTGCGATAGGCATAGCATTAGGCAAATTGTTTCATCTGAGCCTTTTTCTCTACTTGTTAAATAGAGATACTCAACAAATTCTGCCAAGCATGCATATCAAAGCACTTAGCATAGTACCTGACACTAAGTTTGATGAATTACAGCAATTATCAGTATTTTCAATACTAATTTTAGCAGCTACCAGAAATATAAGGATGAAGAGCTGAGTCAGGTCCCCAGCATGAGGAAACCTTCCATTCTCTTTGCTGGTCCCTCCTGAGTCACTCTGACACTTTTCCAAGGGTATCTGCTGGCATCTTGGAGACAGCTGCACAAAGTGACCTTATAGTTTGGGGGAATGCATGCTCCCGTTGCTGGACTTCCTCAATATGATACAGATATCAGAGGGTTTCCTTACTACATGATTTGCTGTTTCTAGATTTTTCTCTTGACTTATTAAAAGACCTTTGTTTGAGTCAGAATCTAAGCCTTTTTGCTCCCTGAGCGTGACACAGCCTCCTTCAAGCCCTTACCCCCTGCAGAATATCTTGTCCACTTCCAGAAGAAGAAAGCTTTGGCTCACTCTAGCCTGTCTACTACACCATGGGGAACATGAAGATCAGGCTCCTATTCTACTCCTAGCTCCATATGCTGGACCTGACTAGGTCAGGGCAAGTCCATCTGCCCCCCCGTCTGTTCTCAACCAAAATGCTTTGCTGGCAACTTTGGGTCACTTTTTTTTTTTTAACCTCCTGCTGTTAGGCTCCCCACAAGCCTGTTTAAAGTACAACAGTCTAAGATTTTTTTTTGTCTAAATACCTAATGCTGGATTCTGTGTCTCAGAGACAGCAGTTCTCTCAAGCTGCCCAGCAGACAGCCTATCAAATCAGTGGTCCTGAGATGCATGTTACAGGATTTTAAGATAGGAAATTAATTTCTCATCCAAGGCTTCAAGGCTTGAGGTATTTATGTTCTGTCATCTGGGACCTCAGACCCAGGAATCTTTGAATGTCAGAATTTTAAGGGACTTTTTAGATATAGATAATAATGCAATACACTGACTTTCAAACTGCTCAAAGAGCCACTGCCCTCTCTTCCCTCCCAGATACATAGATTCATTTATCCATCCTCTCATTCATTCCAATTGCCTGTCTTTATACGTTAGGATTTAACACATTTTTTTAAAAGAAAGGGTTTTGTAGTTAAAAGGGTTGTACATCACTGCTTTACTTCAAATCCCTTATTTTACTAAAGGAAATTGAGACCCAAAGTGGGAAAATGGCCACTTGTCAGAGGCAATAGGTGATAGGGCTGGGACTGGACCCTGAGTCCTGCTCTACTTTTCCTCAAGTTTAAAACCAGCAAAACATGTCCTACCGGAAATGAACAGGTGGCATGCGGTGAGGGGAAGAGGGTGGGGAAGGCAACCCAGTCACATCTAAATCTGGGCATTGCCCTAGAACTTGTTGACCAATTTTATTCAAGTGGAGTTACTAGACAGCTACCTCTTGTTCCAAAGAGGTTGGAGGACCTAAGGCTTCCTGCCTTTAAACTGGGATGAGTTGTGTCCTTGAGGGACCAATAAGAGTATTTACCTATAAAATGGAAATACAATAACTATCTTTAAGAACTGAAAATTAAGAGATGATTCATGTAAGTCCTCATTTGCAGGCCTGGACATCAACAAAAGGCCCCTCTCTAAGAAGTCCAGGGGCTGAAATTATGAAGGAACAACTCTTCAGTCCTTACTCCTGGTTCCTGGCAGCAGGATGAGACAGAGGATGCCTAAGCTCAGGCTGTGGTAGAGCTTCCCCATCTTCTGGCCACAGTGCCAGACTGCTGTCTTTGGGTGGTCCACCTTCAGAGTCTAGGATCAAAGCCAAGTGTTGGCACTCAGCCAGAGGACCCTCTGCTTACTGTCAGAGGGGCTGCAACATTCTTTCTCAGGTTCTAGGGCTGTGGGGTCCCATGAGAGGCTGTATGTAAACCCTCAGGCTGAAGCTGGAACACACATTTTAGGGCTGCCTGGCCACCCTAGCACCCCCAGGCCACCAAGTAAAATTATAATGACAGCTGCTGTTCTTCCTTTCTGATGGGCCCTGAGTTAGGGGAACTGTAGCACTAATGAGAACTCTAGTCTAGCTTCTGCCATTAGGTAACTCTGTAACCTGGGGTAGTCACTCACCAGCTGACCTCTATTTCTCACCTGCTAAGTGTAGGAGGTTAGACAAGGACAAGGGTTCCCAAACTGTAGTCATTCACCTTCCACCTAGATGCTTCTGCTTATGTCTCCCTCTAATGGTTTTTCTTAACAGTCACTTTCTTCCTTAATATCAACTAAATAATACTGTCCATGAAATCACACATTCACCATGATGGTTGTATATTTTAATGAATGTTGATGAACAAGCTCATAACTATAAAAGTGAAAAAAAAGTCCATCTGTGACCACCAAAAATCATTTTGTCTATGTACCACATTCTGGGAAACCCTAGATCACTAAAGACTTGTCCAGCTCTCTAGCTTTGTATATAAATCCCTCAAAGTCCCTGGGAGAGCGACCTGGAGTACAAAAAAATGATTTTCGCACATATGGTGAGGGCAAGTGTATGGGATATCATGGAGAAAAAAATGATGTACCCAGGCTGGAAGAAGCTAGAAAGTGAAGTAAGACTGGTGCCAGGGGAGTAACAAAAGACTGAAGGCTAAAGTGTCCCTTGAGTAGGACTTGCCTAATTTCCAAAATCAGTAGGTCAATGTCCACAGCCAGTAAACCAAGTAAACCAGCTAGCTACCTTTCCCTGACGCCAGGATATACCCCTCCACTCACCTGCAAGATCTGCTGTTCTGAGGGGGGAAGTGTGACTCGAAGTCCTGGGGGCCTTGCTTCAGGAGGTAAGCCCTGAAGCCATGTGTGGAGGTGCAGGGGGGTACAGGGGCGTGCCTGCCTTTCAGCTTCAAGACCCTGCTTGTGAGAATGTTGCAGGCCCTCTGGGCACTACCAAAAGTTTTAAATTCTGAAAGCAAGAATACTCCCTTCTGTTAACAGGGGCCAGAAAACCAACCTGTTTACCAAGCTAGAACCCAACCAGGGTCAAGGAAAAGGGACAGAATGAGGAGCTGGTGACCTTGTCTAGCCCAGGAGGGCTTACTGGGAACATTTTCTTTCTCTGACCTCATGTTATTACCATCTCTAATAAACCCCAAGGCTACATTCAATGGCATATACTTACTCAGGAAACAGTATTTTTTCTGCTGTCCATTTTTAAGATCTTTAGGTAAGATCACAGCCTCTAAACCAAAAAAGAGGTTGGACTGCTGCAACAGATGTTCTTTGAAGGTTTCAGTCACTCCAGAGAGATATATGGTATCTTGGTTCTTGGAATCTCATTCTAGCTCCTTCCCAAGAGTATCACAATCAAGGGTGAGCTCCATCACAGGCCTCTGCACCTAACCAAGGAAAAGATGGCATTAGTGGTGGAAAGTCACCACTTCAACCCCCAGGCTTGTTATACATTAGCAAGTAACTTAATTCTGCAGTTTCCTCATCTGTATGAGGAGGCTACTGATAACTGCCTAATAGGACTACAGTAGAGACTTAATAGGTGATACATAAATGTAAATATTTTGTGTAAATACACTATCTCCTCCTTTTTCTCACCCTCACCACCTGGCAATGGAAGTCAGTTCCCTGCCTTCTACCCAATGAATTTCCGTTTACTTGCATGAGAAACTTCAAAATACCACCATTTGATCCCCTGAAAGCTAAAGGAAAAGACAATCACAAAAAACCACCGTGAATAAGTAATATGGGCTCTAAGTAGTGATAATGCATACAAGGAAGACCCCATGTAGCCCAAGCTGATTTTGACAACAACAAAAGCTCTCTGAAATAACTGTAAACAGAGGCTGTGCTAGGCCAGGGCTGAGTGATAGTGCTGCTTTTTGCCCTCTCTGGCCACCCTACCTTGATAAGTTACCTTCTACCATAGTGCTGTCCAAGGACTCGATGACCAGCTGGGCAGCCTCTAGGACTTTGTACTGTATACAGAAATGTGGCTGCAGGAAAATCAAGATTTCCTTCCTTTGCTTTCTAGGCTCACACTGCCAGAGAAGGGGCTGGAAAGGGGGTTAAGTTACAGTGGCCAAAACCACCAGGAGGGATTTCCTTGCTGTGTTAGGCTAGACAGTGATTGAAATCAGGGTCTCAGAGATATTCGTATACCAGTGTTCATAAAAGCATTATTCAGAATAGCCAAAAGGTAGAAACAATTCATCGATGGATGAAAGGATAAACAAAATGTGGCATATTCATACAATGGAATAAGAGTCTTGAAAAGGAATGGAATCTGACACATGCTTTAACATGAATGAACCTTGAAAACATACGTGCTAAGTGAAATAAACCAGACATAAAAGGAAAAATATTATATGAATCCACTTACATGATGTACACAGAGTAGTCAAACTCATAGAGACAGAAAGTAGAATAGTGGTTACCAGGTCTGGGAGAGAAAGGACTGGGGAGTTAATAGGTGTAGAGTTTCAGATTGGCATGATGATTAAGTTCTGAAGAAAATGTATTTGGTAGCACTAAATTGTACACTTAAAAATGGTTAAAACAAAATTTTTTGTAAGACTCATAGGAAGAAGTTAGTCCTAAGACATACCCTTCCCATCCTTCAGTCGTTAGTGACTTCCTGCTAAGACTATGAAGACGGAGTAAGTCCTTTTAAATGGTATGAATTTTTTAAACCATACACAAGAATAATTTTTTTAAAAGTAAAAAGTTTATAGGGTTTTGCCCTGGCTGGTGCATCTCAGTGGATTGAGTGGGGGCTGCGAGCTAGAGGATCGCGGTTCGATTCCCAGTCAGGGCACATGCCTGGGTTGCAGGCCAGTTCCCAGCAGGGGATGCACGAGAGGCAACCATACATTGATATTTCTCTCCCTCTCTCCTCCCCTTCCCCTCTAAAGATAAATAAATAAAATCTTTAAAAAATTTATAGGGTTTTAATGTAAATAACAGACCAATGAACAAAACTTACTTCAAGAGACTGGAGAACTAACAATAACAATAACAAAAGCCCTGCCATAAAGTTCTTTCCATATCTTAATCCAGCTATGAGCCACCTTTGTACCTAAGTCCTACAGAGATTTCCCAAGACATGGAAATTGCTGTTCTTTTTGAAAGGGCATTTTACCATTTAAAGCTAAGGTCACAAGCAGGAAGTCCATAGGCTACATTCAACCAACAGCCATAATTTTTTGTCTGGCTCACATGGTATTTAAGAAAATTGGAGCTAACCTATGGAAATTGGCAGGTTTCTCAATTCTCAAAACAAGACAAAAAAATCAGAAGCTCTGTCTCTACTGTGTCTATATTCCTGTGAGTCAACAGCTGAACTACTGCCCTCAGACAGAGCATGGCTCACACTCCAGTTGGTGACAGATCACATCACTAACCTTTGTTATTTGAATGGCCCCACCTGGCATCTCAATTTCTAGCACTAATTGAGAAGGTCAGAATCTGAATTTTCTTGTATCGGTACCTGGTGGGTTTCAACAACAAAAGTCATTGACCAGACTGGGCCAAAGCTCTTAAACAGCCTCTTCAGAGCCCCAATGTATTTTTTGCTAAATGGCATAGCATACACAGTTGATACCTCTGTCCACTTGAGCCTCATCTACAAGGAACAACAGAATACAGTGAGGAGATAGATGTGGAATGAGAATTCAGTCAAATGTAAAGAAGCTGTAAGTCAAAACATGGGATAATTCTACTTTAAGGAATTTCTCAACACAAACACCCAGCAAATTTGTAAGGACCTATATACAAGCATTATATTACTACAGGATTATTTGGAATAGCAAACATTTATATAACATAAATGATGAAAATAAATAGGTCTATTATACAACAGAATACTATAAAGTCATTGAAAAAGAGAAGATTATGTACTGACATGGAAAGATGTACAAAGTATAAATGTTAAATGAAAAAAATCAGACTTCCAGCCAAGATGGAGGCGTAGGTAGACACTGTGACTCCTTGAACAATGAAAATTAAGGGCAACAGTTAAAAAAAAAAAACAGATATGACAGAAAATTGAACTGTACAGAAGTCCCACAACCATTCATCCAGACCAGTAAGAGGGGTAGAGTCAGTGGCCAGTCGGGAGGGTTGCAGCAGGAAAAAGCGGTGGTTGGTGGTCACCGGCAGACCCCAGGTGCAGGGTGGTAACGGGCAGACCCAGTGAGGCACACAAGGCCGCTGGCTGACCATGGACACACATTCTCGCACAGATAAACCAGGTGAAAACGGGGAGCAGGAGAGACTGCACAACTCAGGGCCCCAGCGACGGGAAATAAAGCCTAAAAGCACCGATTGAAAAGGTGCTGGGAGACTCACAGCCTCACAGGAGCATTTGTTGGAGACCCACAGGGCTCTAGAATGTACACAAGCCCACCCACCCGGGAATCAGCTCCAGAAGGGCCCAGTTTACTTGTGGGAAACAGCGAAGGGGACTGAAATCCAAGAGCGAGTGGAGCAAGCGCCATTGTTCCCTCTCTGTATCACATACAGTGTTGCAACCCAGCAACAGGGTTGCCCCGCCCTGGTGAACACCTAAGGCTTTGCCATTCCTATGTAACAGGCACGACATGACCAAAAAAGTATGTCTCAAACAGAAGAACAAAGCAAAGCCCCAGAGCCGATGCTTTTAAGTGACCAAGAGACAGCCACCCTATCAGATGCACAGTTCAAAACACTGGTGATCACGATGCTCACAGAACTGGTTGATTTTGGTTGCAAATTAGATGAAAAAATGAAGGCTACACTAAGTGAAATGAAGGAAAATGCACAGGGAACCAATAGTGATGTGAAGAAAACTGGGACTCAAGTCAATGGAGTGGACCAGAAGGAAGAAAGAAACAACCAAACAGAAAAGAAGAAACAAGAATTCAAAAAAATGAGGAGAGGCTTAGGAACCTCCAGGACATCTTTGCATGTTCCAACATCTGAATTATAGGAGTACCAGAAGGGAAAGAGGAAGAGCAACAAGTGGAAAAGTTATTTGAACAAATAATGAAGGAGAACTTCCCCAATCTGGCAAAGGAAATAGACTTCCAGGCAGTCCAGGAAGCTCAGAGAGTCCCAAAGAAGTTCGATCCAAGTAGGAACACACCAAGGCACATCATAGTTACATTAGCCAAGATTAAAATGAAGGAGAGAATTCTAGAAGCAGCAAGAGATAAGGGGACAGTCACCTACAAAGGACTTCCCATCAGACTGTCAGCTGATTTCTCAAGAGACGTTACAGGCAAGAAAGGGTTGGAAATAAGTATTCCAAGTCATGAAAGGCAAGGCCCTACATCCAAGATTGTTCTATCCAGCAAAGCTTTCATTTAGAATGGAAGGGCAGATAAAGTGCTTCTCAGATAAGGTCAAGTTAAAGGAGTTCATCATCACTAAGCCCTTATTTTATGAAATGTTAAATTGACTTATCTAAGAAAAAGAAGATAAAAAACATGTACAATAATATAACAGCAAACTCACAATTATTAACAACCACACCAAAAACAAAAACAACCTAAGCGAACAACTAGAACAGGAACAGAACCACAGAAATGGAGATCACATGGAGGGTTAGCAACAGGGGAGTAGGAGAAGGAGGGGGGGAAAAGTACAGAGAATAAGTAGCATAGAATGTAGGTACAAAATAGACAGGTGGAAGGCAAGAATAGTATGGGAAATGTAGAAGCTAAAGAACTTATGACAATGGACATGAACTAAAAGGGGAGAATATGGGTGGGAGGGGCTGTGCAGGATGGAGGGGAATGAAGGGGGGAAATGGGACAACTGTAATGGCATAATCAATAAAATACATTATTAAAAAAACCAGACTTTAGAGACCACACACTTCACCACTACATTATGTTAGTGATACAGGTCTTCATTCCACATACAGGCTCAGCTTCAATTACACTCTCATTTATGTAAAGAAAAGTAATAACAGAAGATGGTAGTCTGTGACTGTCTGTTTTAGTCCCATATTTTTAAGAAAAGCAAACACATATATCAAAGATGCTAACCTTTTTTGAGCCATACTTAAGGAAATACTGGGCCAATTCAAGGGTTGTTCTAGCATCTTCTGTGGCATCATGACCACGTCTATTTGGGCTCTGTATATCCTTCCTTGAAAAATCATAAAATTGACATACATGGGATTACTTTCTAATGATAGGTTCTTTCAACCACTCAAATATTCTGGTTACATGTAAAATTTCAGCATTCTGAGAATCAGATTTGTATCACAGCAATCAAGGTTTCTTTATCCCTAAGTGCCAGGACCTGAAAGAGGTACTGAGGATGTAGAATGATCAGGAATGACTTTATCCACAGCATATCTTCTGGACCAAGGTCTACCCTATAAAAGATCTCTTACCCACTCTTTGTTCCTTTTGTCTCATTTCTTCGATATAATCATTATTCAAAGTTGCATTCCAGAAATTTTCTATTTTTATACAAGTGTCTATATGTACTTAAATTCTTTCTTGGTTATTCTTTAAAAACCTTAAAAATACATATGTTTATGTCAAAAGATATATATGTAAATCTAATCTGCATCATATTACTGTCTACACATCTATAGATCTTGTTCTGACTTCCACTTTTATTCTCAGTAGTATCTCAGAGAGATTTCTCTATCAGCATATAAAGATTCTGCACATTCTTTTCAACAGTAACAAAGTAATATAGACAACCATAATTTAGTCAACCAGTCCTATAGAATAGTTACAGTTTTGGGGGCCATTTACAGTAATGAATATGTTTGTAAGTAAATGGATATACTTGATGTAAAAATGTCGTGCTTTGAAATTTCAGTTAATTTTTATGCCTCTTACTGTCCAGATCTACCCATCAACCCACAGTTGTGCATATAAAACTCTTCTTGTATTCCTACATTTTTTTCACGTCTGTGCATACTTCTTTCCAGAGTTAGGATCCCAGGAATCATAAGAAGTAAAGGGAATAATTTTTACAAGCTAAGAAGGAGAACTCAAACCCCAAATTTTTCAATATGGATTACATAAGATACTATACACTAACTTATGTGCAATTTTGTCAGAGGACAATATTATAATGTGCAAACAAACCTACCCCAAAATAGCTTTGGCTAAGAACTTTAGTGTAAGTCTTCTGCCCTGCTCTCTGACATAAAGCAATGATGTATCAGTAACATATGGATGTATCATCTGAGGGGGAAAGAGAATAGAATGAATAGCATCCTAAGATGAAGGAAAAAACAAGTGGGCTGAGGAAAGAAGAGCCCCAGGCTTCATATTTGAGATAAATGGAACAGGCATGTCTACTAGAAATACTAAGTCCTACATCAGTGAAACTCACTTTCAATGCTTTGAGATCCAAGTCGAAGGAGTGGCCCACTAACTCAGCTTTAGGAGGAAGTGCTTTTAACTGTCTCTGGACATCTTTGAGTTTGGTTGTTACTGGGTTCAGCATCTTTTTCATGATTCCTGAGAAACTTTCAATAAAAAAAGAAAAATGTACAGGCCAGGATATTAACAAGTTTTCCTCTAATGAAAAGTCATTTCAAAAGAATATTTTTTAAAAAATGAATATATGCTCATCATAGAAAGGTTGAAAATACAAAGCAAAGAGGAAATTATAAGTTACTCATAATCCCACCACCTGGAGATCATCAGTTTTTACATTTTGGTAAATATCCTTTCCTATATTTTATTATATTCATTTATATATTTCCTTATTATAAAGTATAATCATAATGCATATGCTACTTCATGGCCCTGGCTGGGTAGTTCACTTGATCAGAGCATCTACCTGAAGTGCCAAGGTTGAGAATTTGATCATGGTCATCAGGGCATGTATTAGAATCAACCAATGAATGCACGAATAAGCAAAACAACAAACTGATGTTTCTCTCTCTCTCAAAATCATTAAAATAAATAAATAAATAGATAGATAAGTAAATAAATAAAGAGTGTTGTTCCAATAAGACAAGGTTGTGCATTCAATCCCTGGTCAGGTACATACAAGAATAAAAAATTAATTAATGCATATGCTACTTTGTAACATGATTTTACCATTTGCCATATATCATGAACATGTTTTCATATCAATAAATCTATTTCAGCACATTCTTTAAAAGGATACAGAGTACTTCATTATGTACATTAACATATTTTAACCAATCATCTACTTTTCAGATATTTATATTCTCTAATTTTGCAATACTGTGACGAACACACACATACATCTTTGACTACTGCCTAAAAATCCTAATTATTATGTCAACTAATAGGACAATCTTTTTGTTAATTAATATTTTGAAAGATTCTACTTATTTATTTTTAGAGAGAAGGAAAGGGAGGGAGAAAGAGAGGGAGAGAAACACTGATCTATGAGAAAAATAGTGATCGGTTGCCTCTCATATGCACCCCAACTGGGGACCAAACCCACACACCAGGCATGTGTACTGACTAGGAATCAAATCACTGACCTTTTGCTTTGTGGGATGACAGCCAACCAACTGAGTCACTCCAGTCAGGGCTGACTTATTTTTAAAGAAAGAAAGGGAGAAAGAGAAAGAGAAACATGGATTTATTGTTCCACTTATTTATTCATTCATTTGTTGATTCTTCTATGTGCCCTGACAGAGGATTGAACCTGCAACCCTAGGGCACTGGGACAAAGTTCCAACCAAACAAACTACTGGCCCACGGCCTAGAATAGTCTTTATCATTATGATGGCCTCTCAGTACCCAAGCACGAATCTATAGCTGCAACTTCAATGGGCAGAATCAGTAACGTTTCACTGGCTTTTCTGTGCCTGATCACTGTAGTGTGTACATCTGAAATTATATGCTAATAATCTCTAGAAAGACAGGCAAATTTTTGACCTTCAAAATTGTTATGAGAAAACTTAGTTTTGTTTGTTTTTTGAGGTAAGGATACTCTAGCCTCTACGATTATTTGACTGCCCAATAATGACTGACAGATTTTTCAGATGAGGTCTTAGCAGAAAGCAAAGCTCCAGCTGTTTGACAGTTGCTACATAATGATTACATTTGGGAGATTCTATGACAAGGAAGTAATATTCTGTTGACAGAAGGAAATTAGAGAGCAAGAAGGGTAACAGCATTGTGTAATTTCAGTATTAAAACTACAGTTGCGGTGTACCAGCCTATTCTTTGACAATATATAAGTAGGTCATACCTAACTAAATGAAGCTACCATTCCTGTGAAGTCTCATTCCACTCTAGTCTGACAACTCTAGGGGGAGCTAAGGCAAGGTGAAAAATACCTGGAGAGGTAGTCAAAAATCTTTTCGTCAGATTTAACGAGTTCATCCATAACGCAGCCACCTCCTTCAACAACAAGTGAGATGCGTGTTAGTTCTCTCCCCTTCAATGTGAGGCACGGAAAGACCAGGACGTAGTCAAGCTGCTGCACTGTGGGACGGTGACACAGCCCGTTATTCAGACTATTTCAAGTGCCATCTATCCTCATCTACTGGGGTTCCTGGGACAATGGCATAGCCTTTTGCTGATCTGAGGATACCATATAATGAAATTATTGCTAGGCGGGCTGCTGAACATTATACTCTGGGAAGGATGTGCATAAGGAAGATGAATGAAAATAGTAACATCAATCATAATTATATCACTTATTAAATGTATACTACATTCCAGTATTCTGTTAAGTATTACCAATAAGTTATTCTTATTAGCACACTATTATCATCTAATGTAGTACTAAGCCATTTTATATCCACCAACTCCTAATAACCCTTTGAGGTAGCCTCAGTTATCATCTCCACTCCACAGAGGGAAAAGCTGAGGCTGAGGAGGGTTAGGGAACTTGTCCAAGATGACAGTGCCAACTAATGGGACGAAGGCCGGGATATCTGCCATGATATAACAGACTCCAAAACTTGAAAGCTTACTTACTCTGTTAAGAATTGAGACACCATCACCTAAGTCTTAAGTGGGAGGGGACCCACTGTCTTTGAAGGGAAACTTACTAATTAGACAAAGAACAACAAAATACTTGTTCGAAAGACAGGAGCAATGTACAAAGGTTTCATTAAATATAGCAACTAGAAAAAACATATGTGGTATTTCTTCTTCATCCTGGAACACAGATCTAAGTTTTCTAAAATGTGAGTAAAAGGGTTTACTTTCAGTTATTTAAAATACTGGAATTGAATGCACTGGTTCACTGGTGCACTAGACTCAAGACAACATCTATTGGATCCTAGTTTGTAATACTCCAGGTGAAACAGTAGTACTTACCACTTCACAGTCAAGTCCAAAGAGAAGACTTTTGTCTGTTATAGAACCATTACATTTGGTAGGTACAAAGTTTTCACACTCAGGAAAACCTACGAGGAAAAGGAATAAAATATTTTGCCTTTAGAACCAGAGATGGTAAACATCACTAGATTCATCCTGGAAAAAGTGGAATAACACTTTTGCTGGGGAGTCACTTCTAGATTCTGGAAGAATAATGTATACTAATGTTATTGGGAAGACTAGGGCCTGGACTTCCTGACAGTTACCAAGTAACAATTTTTCCTATTAGAAAAGAGATTATAATTACATTGTAGCTAAAGCCAAATTCACTACACCTTTTCCAAGTAGGCACTAAGGAAGGATGAATAAACTATTTAAAAGACTGGATGTGGCATTTTTCTGGCCTACAAAGCAAGAAAAAATAAGGATTACATCCCATGATAGTAGAGATCTAAAAAAGGATTTCACTGTAAGCAAAAGGTTTATGCAATATTCACCATTGGACCCCTGCATCCAACTCTACCCTGGAGATTTCTCAGAGATCTCTGTCTAGAAATGTACCTCCCTTTTCTGGAATCATAGCCTGAAATCTCCCTACAGAAGTTCAGATTTAGGCCTAGGGTACCCTCTCTGTCATCAATAACTAGGCATATTTAGCTCAGAGGACCCAAAGCACTGGGATAATTGAAGGTTCCTACCTTCAGACATAAGCTGAAACAGTAAAGGTCATATACCTAGATCTTGTTATACTAGAAACAAAAGGAGAATTTGAAAAGCTTTGACCAGTTTCTATGTCATGGTACCCTGAAATTTCTAACTGATAATTAAAATAATCAAAATATGATCTAGATCAGAAAAGAGAGGCATCCTCAAATCTGGAAAACATTATGTTTGCTGCACTCCTCACCTATATTATCAGTGGCAATAATAACAAAAACAAAAACAAAAACAAAACCCTAATGTTTTTAAAGCATTATGTGCTAGACACCATGCTAAACACTTTTGTTCATTAACTCATTTAATCCTCATACAAGCCTATGATATATAAACCATTTTACAAATAACTTTTTCACTTAAATAAATTTATTTTAGAAGGAAATTTGTTTTCAGAATATATAAACAAGTCAATCATAAAAAGACAACCCAATTAAAAAATGGACCCAGAACCTGAAAAGATACACAAATGGCCAACAACCACAGGAAACAGTGCTCAACATGATCAGCCATCACAGGAATGCAAACCAAAATCATGAGATATCACTTCAAAGCCACTATGATGGATATAATAAAAAAGACAATAACAAGTTTTAGAAAGGATATACAGAAATTCAAACCCTCATACACTGCTGAAGAAAATGTAAAATGATGCAGCTGCTTTAGAAAACAGTCTGGTAGTTTCTCAAAAAGGTTAAATACAGAGTTACCCAAAGACCCAGCAATTCCATTCCTACGTATATGTACCCAAGAAAAATAAAAACATGTCCAAACAAAAACTTGCATATGAGTGTTCACAACAGTATTATTCACAAAAGCCAAAAAGTGGAAACAACCCAAATGTCTATCACCTGATGAATAAATAAAATGTGATATACTCGAAGAATATAATTAGAATGAAAATAAATGAAATACTGATACATGCTACAATGTGGATGAACTTTGAAAACTTTATGCTGAAGAAACCAGTCACAAAAGACCATGATTCATTTACATGAAATGTCTACAGCAGGCAAATCTATAGACAGAAAGTAGGTTAGTGGTTGACTACAGCAAAGGGCACTGTGGGAGAAACAATAGTATGGGGTCTCTTTGGCGGTGATAAGTGTCCTGCCCTGACTGATGTAGCTCAGTGGATTGAGCTCAGCCTGTGAACCAAAGGGTCATCAGTTCGATTCCCAGTCAGGGCACATGCCTAGGTTGCAGGCCAGGTACTCAGTAGGGGGCAATCAAGAGGTAACCACACATTGATATTTCTTTCCCTCTCTTTCTCCTTCTCTAAAAATGAATAAATAAAATCTTTTAAAAAAGGTGTCCTAAAATTAATTGTGGCGATGGCTGTAAAACTCTGTAAAAACATACTAAAAACTATTTAACTGTATAGTTTATTCTTTGAACTGTATACTTGTGAGTGAATTGTATGGTAGGTTAATTATATTTTAATAGAGCTATTTTTTAATAGAGAAAAAAAGAAAATTTAACATCACTGCTGTGATTAAAAGAGAATAAAGAATTTCAAATTGAATAACTTTTATTAAATTCTTCTTATGTAACTGACCAAGGCTGAGCCCAGGCCTGCTTTATTCACTGAAGAAAATGGAGGTGGGGTGGGATGGCAGCAGGGTTAGAAGTGTTAAAGACATATTGACTTTTCAATATATTAAGAAGAAATGAAAGAAAACCAGAAAAGGAATAACTTTCTTATTACATATTTCAATGCTATTTAAGGTCAAGTTCATGTACTACCTCAAATCATTACTTTACCAACCACGGTACACATCATACACATTAGGAAACACTGCACTTGAAGAAATTCCCCATTAACAGAAGATGGAGTAAGTCACTTGGGTCTTTCAACAGTAATATTTTAAATAAACAGCTAGACATGCTTACATTATTACCAACATCAGATTAAATGCAAACCAACCTTGCAATGGAAAGTGACACACTCCATCTCTTCCTTAGTGAGCATGCGCTGCATCAAGCCCACCTTCCTAGAGCCATATTTCTGAATGATGGGGTCATTCTGCAGGTGGATTCTGACTTTTGAACTGGCACAAGGTAAAGACCCTGAAACAAGAAACACAACTGAATGTATTTTATTCAATTTGTGTTTAAGAGACCTTAGAGGAGATGGCTCTTAATATTGCAAAGGGTAAGATGGTGAAAATCAAAAGATGTGTAAGACCCAAACCCAACTTTTAAGGAGCTTTCACTCTAATTCAGCTATAGGAAGACAAAGAAAAAATAAGTTTCTAATAGTCCATAATAACAAGGGCTAAAAAATGAAAAGGAAGAGAATACATTGGTTAGGGTAGTCAGAGATGATTCAAGAAATTAAAACATTAGCCGGGACTTGAAGGCACAATTTCAGGTAACTGGTATATTAGACCTGTCTGTTACTGTGTCTGCCACTCCTAACTACCCATTCTAGCTAAATCTACTCCATCCCTGGCCACTTGATAAAGCACCAGCCTAGCTTAGGAGGGACCCATCCACAAACTGACCAATGACTTGCTATTCCTTATCAAGACATGTTCAAAAGCAACAAGGGTAATCATCTAAGCCAGGGGTGTCAAACTCATTTTTACTGGGGGCCACATCAGCCTCACAGTTGCCTTCAAAGGGCTGAAGGTAATTTCAACTCCTTAACAGTTAAGAAGTAGTTACATCTATACAGTCCTAAAATTCTTTTGGCCCTTTGGGGGTAACCACAAGGCTGATGTGGCCCCCGGTGAAAATGAGTTTGACACCCCTGATCGAAGCTGATCAGTTGCCTGCTTCCACAATTGAACCAGGAAATACAGAAAGCTGACCAGTTAAAAGAGAACAGAAAACAGAGAAAATGCTATGCCAGGGAGAGAGAGTAGCAGCTCTTCAGTAGAGGCACTCATGATTCCTGACAGCTTTCTAGTCCACACACATCCTTCAAATAATATCCACCTCAGCTTAAGGTGGCCTGAATGAGTTTCTGGTCCTTGCAACCAAAAAACCCAATCTCACAAGTAGAAAGATGGCATTCTAGGCAAGATGGAAATGTATAAAGCAAAGTTGGCATGGCAGAGACTAGACCAGATGGGGAGAAAACAAAAGGTATGTGTAGGAGGGCAGGGTATGTAAGAAGGCTGAAAGAAGAGGACAGAAGTAAATTGAAGACCAATGTGAATGTCTGGCTCAAGAGTTTGAACTTTAGTCCATCATTTAATGTAAAATGGGGAGCAGAACAAAGTTCCCTATGATATGATTTGGTTATTTGGCATAACCAAATCATATTTTCAGAAAGATACACCTCACAAGGTACACAGGAGATGGAGCAGAAAGAGAAGGGTGGTGGGAAGGAGGAAGGAAAAGGACCGTATAAAAGAAACAGAACCCAGAAAAGCTAGTAGAGCACAGTGACAGAACAATTCAGTCAACGAAATATGTACTGAGTACTTACAAGCCTGACATTGTCCTAACAACTACAGAATCCCCAGTAAACAAAATCAACAATGTTTTCCATGGAACTTTAATTCTAGTTGAGAAGATGAACAATAGACAAATAACATAAAACAACAGGTGAGGATAAAGACTATGGAGAAAAGTAAAGGAGGTAAAGAAGGAGAGGGAGTCCTGAGTCAGCAAAATAATTACTGTCATAATGATCAGGGTAGGATTCTCTTATAAGATGGTATCTGAACAGAGATGCATAGGAGCAAAGGGAATGAGCCATGCAGATTGGGTATGGGGAGCTAAAAGAAAAATAATTCTTAAATTCAAGACTGGTATCTGAGAGAAAAACAGTACCAAAAGAAAAGGGGATTTGAAGATGGAAGCCTGTTATTGAGGGATGAGAAAAATGCCTTTAGTTATGTTATAATAGAAGGGACAGTGGAATATCCACGTAGCAGCATCCAGCAGTATAGAGAACCATTTTGCATGGCAGTGACGAATGTAGCCCAGCCCCTGACTCAGAAAACTGGTGGGGAGCTAGTCAGCACACAAGACCCGAGCCCATGGATTGGTTTTCCCACGGGGAATCAGGCCTACATAATAACTAGACATTGAGGCAGCAAAGGTTTACTGTGTATCTTTAAAGTAACTTCCTAAAATCTATGCTAAACCTCCCAAAGATGGAGTGTAACCAGTTCAACCACTTTTTAATTTGCATTTGCAAATATCCTTTTTCTTTGTAGCAATTAGCAACTTCCTGTCCTTTGTTACCTATAAAAGGTAATCACCTAAAGCAAACCTGTGCATAGCAAATGAGGACCATCCTCCGTGTAATGTGCCCAGGAAAGCAATAAAAGCCTATCCAGGCAAGGGTCGGGGCACTCTCTCACAGAGACAATGGCTGTGCCATCCCTTTTCTCTACAGGACTTCTGTAGTCCGTGTGAATTTGCTGGTCACAGCCACAATACATGGACCCCACTGGCCGGAGTGTGCATCACAGCAGGTCTCTGAAAATGCAGGTCTAGAATCTGGGACATCAGGTCTGGAGATAAAAATTTCCATTGAAGAGTAATAGGTAAACTTGGAAAGAATAGATGAAGATTCCAAAGGAAAGGCTGAATTCGAGGAAGATCAGAGTGCTAGACTATAACTTGGGAACTCTGACATTTAGGATGGTAAAACAAAGCAAAATCTTTAAGAGGACAGAGAAGTAGCCATAATCCCCTGACTCCTCAGTGTCTATAGAGTAAACTCTAAAGCCCTTCATATGACATTTACAGCCTGCAGAACAAAGTTTTAACCTACCTCTCAAGCTTCATCTCTCACCATTCCCTTGTCTTAATCCATCCCTGCCCCCATCCAGGCATCCGAAAAATCTGTATTCAGTCATATCAAATTTCTTTTTCGTGATTATATCTTTTGTTTTACAACCCAACATTTTTACATGAGCTTTGAATGTCATAAGACTACTTTGTGATTTACCATATTTTGCCGTGTATAATGTGAACTTTGTTGCCCAAATTTTTGAAGGAAAAATAAGGATGCACATTATACGTGCGTAGTACTAAGGATATGCATTATACCCGGGCAGTACTACAACGTGGGCATGCATTATACACAGGAGTGCATTATACATGGCAAAATTCGGTACTCAAAAATGTTTATAATACAACTCACGTTCGATCAAACACAGCTGCATGTCAGATTTGAGCACCTGCTAAAGAAGAATAATGGAAGTGTAGGAAATTACATAGATGCCTTTGAGACAGAGGATTATAGGAAGCACAGTCCTGGAGATGGGAAGGATCACTGGCTATTTCTCACCCCTTTTCCATGTCCCTTGAGTAGAACACAAAAAAGGCATCACTGAACAATGCTTAACTTACTATGTGTAATGAACTCTGATAAGCTCTATCCTATTCCATAACTCACCTCCTTTCCTCCTCACAACAGGTTAGCTATACTTTGCTTGTGGAACACAACCCACCGATTGAAAAACACTGCTATCATCGATATTTTATCTTTTAGCTGGCCAGCATCTAAATCTCCTGCTTATTCCCCCCTGTGAGTAACAGCAGGTATCCCTTACATTAGTCAAAGGCAAGATCCTTTCTCTCTTCTGTACACTTACAGGTACCAAGGCCCAGTGACAGTTTATAAATTATTCACAGTAATTTATAAGAATCCAATGACAATGGTATCCAGAGAAAGCCTTAGCTATCTAACATAACTGAATTGTTTCTAAGGCATTAAATCCTAGCCAAGATTTCTGCTGTCTAATCTCCCTGGGTACTTACCTATTTTTTCCTTTAAAAAACTGATTTCTGCTTAAATTAGAACTAAGTTTTGTTGCTTGCAAGAATAAAAATGACTGATAAATCTACTTACAAGCATATCCCTAATATCTTTCAGAATGAGTAAATCATCAAACCAGACTCACAGCCATAACTTTGATTGTCCTGGACAGATCCCCATTTGTTTGTCTCTTGTGCAGTCCAATGATATCAGCTAGAAAATCAGACGATGGAGAAGGCAAGCAGAATTTCTGCAAATGCGTAACAGGTTTTTTTTTTAAACAAAAATGCTTGAAAGCAGTTAAAATACTGTCAAAGACCTGGACTTTCATTTCATTGTCAGCTTAGTGCTATAGAAGGTCTGGATCATATTCACTTGCATTGTACAATGAGGACTGCTTCCTTAATGTGTAAAAGTGACTAGGTACATGAAGCCACACTTATCCTACCCCAGAAATTTTCTTTGCTTCTTCAATAATTCATTGTAAGCAAGACAAACATTAACAAAAATGTGTAACTTAGAAAAGCCCCTTCTATTTTTTAAAGCACTCCTAAATCTATGACTTCAGCACAAAACATGCCAGATAGGTTAGGACAGATGACACAGCAAAGCAAAGCAGTTGAAAGCCCAGCCTTAGGTTCACCGGAGGCTAAATTCCAGGTTCACCACTTGCTATACCCTGGATAAGTCACTCAGTTCCTCTATGTATAAAATGGGAGTAAAAATATCTATCTCTCAGGACTATTGAGAAAATTAAAGATGATATACACAGCATGATTAATGTACGGCCTAACAAACAGGTAGTATTCAATAAATGAAAGCACAAAAGAAAATAGAGACCCAAGAAAACTAAACTAGGGCTCACCAGCTCAAATGCATTCAGGGGTAAATGGATGAAACAGCCCAAAAGAGAATGGAGAGCACATATCTCTTCTAAAGATGACAGCTGCTATTCAGCTCCAGATACTTTCTAAAGGGTCTCAAGAGGGGCTGAAAAACAGAGCTTACAGAAATTTACAATTCTTAGAAACACCATACCCCAAACAAAACAAGACAAAATCAACATGAGAACTATAGACTGCAACCTGGGAATAAGTGTTTTGCCTAGATTACCAAAGAAAATCAAAGACAAACCCAATTTCAACACAAGATATCTGCATCTTAGTCTTTTCTCTTTCTAAAACTTCTATCACCTTTTCAATCAGGCCACTAGGGAGCATGGTTTGGGACATGTGCACTGATTTCTGGGTGGGAGCACTTGACTCAGGCTCCAATATGCTTTCTTAACTTACATGTCTGAATGTCTTTTGGAGAAATCCAAACTCCAAAGAGAACTAGTAAAAGTGTAGCTGACTCATTCCCTAAAGTACAAAAACCACAATGTTGTTCAGGTGGTTTTGGTGAAAAAGCTGGCATCAGCTGTTGAAAAAAGATCAAACCAACATAGCTAAGGGTGATACTGTCAAGTCAGTTACAGGCACACAGCAGTAAGCAACAGCTAATGGAGTTTATCATCACTCACTCACTGCCTGGGAATGGAAAACTGCTATTACTGCCCAGGATTCAACTATAGATCTCTTTGAGAATAATTATTTATTACATTCGAATCTAGTAGAATTAACGTGAAAAGCAATGTATTCAAGTCCAAAATTCTGTTAAAATTTGCTTCAAATCTTAAATTCAAATGTTTTAATAGGAACCAATGTCACTTTACAAATCCCCTTAGGATCCCGACTTGCTTGGCAGTTTATCCTAAGCAGGTAATTATATGACTGGCTGCAAGAAGGCTGGTTGTAGATAAACTTACAGACCAATAGCAACATTTGTTAATGCAGAAGACAGGTTTTCAGGTAGCCAACCCCACCCTGCAAAAAGACAGTTGTGTGCATTTGAAAATCTCTCTATTGCAAGCCCCAGCCAGGTAGCTCAGTTAGTTAGAGCATCATCCTGACATGCCAAGGTTGCAGGTTCAATCGCCAGTCAGGGCACAAATAAGAATCAACCAATGAATGAATAAATAGGTAGAACAACAAATCTTTCTCTCTGTCCCTCTTTTGTCTTTCTCTCTAAGATCAATAAATAAAAAACCTTAGAATAAAATAAAAA
>PVKM010004732.1:0-50908 GCA_004027735.1 Carollia perspicillata | reverse complement strand
TTCAGTTGTTGATAGTTGTGAGTTTGTAGTAATTTTACCGTTCATAGTTTTGATCTTCTTTTTCTTAAATCCCTTTAACATTTCATACAATAAGGGCTTGGTGATGATGAACTCCTTGAACTTGACCTTATCTGGGAAGCACTTTATCTGCCCTTCCATTCTAATGATAGCTTTGCTGGATAGAGTAATCTTGGACGTAGGTCCTTGCCTTTCATGACTTTGAATACTTCTTTCCAGCCCCTTCTTGCCTGCAAGGTTCCTTTTGAGAAATCGGTTGACAGTCTTATGGGCACTCTTTTGTAGGTAACTGTCTCCTTTTCTCTTGCTGCTTTTAAGACTCCCTCCTTATCTTTAATCTTGGCTAATGTAATTATGATGTGCTTTGGTGTGTGCTTCCTTGGGTCCAACTTCTTTGGGTCTCTCTGAGCTTCCTGGACTTCTGGAAGTCTGTCTTCTTTGCCAGACTGGGGAAGTTCTTCTTCATTATTTGTTCAAATAAGTTTTCAATTTTTTGCTCATCCTCTTCTCTTTTTGGCACCCCTGTGATTCAGATGTTGGAACATTTAAAGTTTTTTCCGGAGGTTCCTAAGCCTCTCATTTTTTTGAATTCTTATTTCTTCATTCTGTTCTGGTCAAATGTTTATTTCTTCCTTCTGCTCCAAATTGTTGATTTGAGTCCCGGTTTCCTCTCTTCACTGTTGGTTCCCTGTGTATTTTCCTTTAACTCACTTTTCATAGCCTTCACTTTTTCTTCTGTTTTGCGACCATACTCAACTATTTCTGTGAGCATCCTGAATACCAGTGTGTTGAACTTTGCATCTGATAGGTTCGCTATCTCTTCATCACTTAGTTCTATTTTGGGAGCTTTGATGTGTTTTCATTTGGGCCATAATTTTTTTGTATGGCACACCTTTTATATAATAAGAGGTGGAGGCTTAGGTATTTGCCAGGGCAGGCCACAATGGCTGCATTGTGGCACCGTACGTCGGGGAGGGGTCTAAGAAGGAACAGTGCTGCTTACTCGGGTCTCAGCTGGCTTTCAGTCACTTCCTTGGCTACCCACAAGAAAAGTGGGCCCTTCTGGTGCTGATTCCCAGGTGGGTGGGTTTGTGTACATTCTAGCACCTTGTGGGTCTCTACAGCTAACTCTCCTGTGAGGCTGGGAGTTTCTCCCGCTGCCACAACCCCCACAGGTTTTTACATTCAGAGGCTTTGAGGCTTTATTTCTCAATGCTGGAACCCTGGGTTGTGCGGTCTGTCTCGCTCCCTAGTTGTTCCTCCCAGTTTATCCGCATGCAAATGTGGGACTGCTGGGTCCTCCCGCCACTGCCCTGCCCATCCTGGTCCTCCACCTTGCCATGAGTCCTCTCTACCTGGCTTCCTGTCTCCGCCCCTCCTACTGGTCTGGGTGCATGTTTCTTCTTTAATTCCTTGGTTGTCAGACTTCTATACGGTTCAATTTTCTGAAAGTTCTGATTATTTTTTGTTTTTAAATTTGTCATTGTCCTTCTTTTGGTTGTGTGAGGAGGCAAGGTGTATCTACCTATACCTCCATCTTGGCCAGAAGTCTTTAATGAATCTTTTTACATATGTCTTTATATTTTATAATTGAGTTTTCTATATATATACACTTTAATTGTGCTTTTTTCACTTAATATATTTTTGCATGGATTCATATTAAATATTTTAAAACATAATTTTAGTGATGTTATAATATTAGGATAATCTGAAAGTTGGGAATCTAGCTCTGGTCCCCTGAAATAGTCATTCAATGTATAAGTCAAAGGCTCATTCTAATTGTTCACCAGCCCATCCAGACCTGTTTCAAAAACAGAACTATATTATTCACCTCAAGTGGAAACTCACCCAGCTCTGCATGTTTCCTCAGGCTGGGTCGCTGTTCGTGTTCATCTTCCCTCATGGACTTATCAGGCTCTATGCACACATGCACATTTGTTTATAGCAGTCTTCCTGATATGCAGCCACGGCGTGGGGTTTGGAAAACTGCCCAGCTACATGCCATTCATTCCATCTGACTTCAGCTTCTGGAAGCTAAGTGGGTACTCTTAACTCCTTCCATCTCTGAAGAGCCCAGCCTACACTGCCACTGACACTGAGCTAACGTACTCGCTAATTCTCCCATGCTCACAAGTGAAAAGAGATGTTGCCCAAACACTGTGAAAGGATTGATGTTACTTGTAACAAAGTCACCAACTTTCTGATTGCCACCCTCTTAGCCATACTGTAAACAACTTAAGCTCATGCTCCTTCAAGCCTAAACTGATGTTTCTTGAAGCACCTTAGAAGCAGGTGGAGACTGAAGGGGGTTCCAAGGAGGGACTGAGACCAGTCTCTGCCTTCTGGACAATGCATGGGCCCCCTGGATTGAGGCTCAATTTGGAAGAGTTGTCTCATCACCCTGAAAACTCCCCTTTCAGAAAACTCACCCAGGCCTCCCACTTTTCCCCAGGAGCCCTCTCTTCCTCATACCCCTCCTGTTTCTTGTGGAGAACAAGCATCAGAATAGAAGGCCCAGTCTGCCTAAGTGGTAGGAAGGGATTGCGAAAAGGCAGATGGAGAGAGGTTATGCAAAGTAGTAAGATTGCCTATGAATATTGGACAAGGTTCAGAATCTTTCCATTATCTTCTGCAAGCACTTATCTTATTTTTTCCAAAGAACATATACTCCCTTACATCAAATGACCTTCCTTATATTCAGGACTCTAAAGAGGAAATATTCACAAGAATAACAGCACACCAGGAAGGGGGAGCCTAGATAAAGAGGAGATGCTAAAGTGACATTTATTCTCTTTACAGATGTCTCCACGGAGCACGTTGCAGTGGTTAATCAGAGCTTTCTTGCCTGGCACTTTCCAAAATGATATCATTATCATGCTTGCTATTTCAGCAGTTCCAGGAATACCTTGCCTGTGGGTCAGGGTACTCGGTTTCATATAAACAACTCATAAGAGACCTTTATAATTTCAGAAAGACAGGCAAAGAGAGAAGTTATAGTTACATAAGTTATGTGGACAAAAAAAGAAATTTGTCAGCATTCCTTTCCTAGCATAGACACTGACAGAGATGTCCTCTGCGCTCTCTCATGGTTAAATGTTTATTTGTTTCCCCTCAAGCCACACTGAATTTAGTCCCTTAATAGACTGAGAGGCACCTTCGAAACTCCTGTGGGAGACCATGAGGTACATGCTTAATCTCCTCATGGGTTATGTGAAATCTTGGAATGAAATCTAGCCATCGTTCACGACCTAGCTTGGCTTATCAAACCTTGACAGCTGGCCAAACTCAGCCAAACGCCCTTGATTACAGTCAGCACCCAGAACCCTGGGAGTTGGTCAGGAGGAGCTGGAGAGTACAATGAGTTACTTCAGTACATCAGTTTCATCTGTTTGAATATATCCTCCTAAAATCTAAGGATGACAGAAGACAGATTTGCCCAGTGCTTTTCCTGCTTTCATTGATGGCAGTAGGAACAAATAAATGACCATTTTCTTAGTTGAGATACTGTTCACTTTTATTGACAAGAATGATTCATATTTGTTAAAGCATTTTGGCAGAAGGAGGAGGATATAAGGAGACTAAATGGTAATGGAAAAATACAATAAAGATTAAATAAAATTTTTTTTAATTTAAAAGTAAATAAAAACTTTTTGGCTTGCTTAAATCTATGCTTGATAATAAAGGATATTCATGTTATTAAGTATGTTTGCATTTCACAGATCTTGCTTCTCACAGCAGGGATGCATAGTCAGCCAGGTTTTTCAGGTATGGACATGCAATCAGGGCACAAGCTCGGCAAATGATCTACTACAAAAGCAGTGTCAACATATACAGGCTGATTGATTTGCCATTTGCTTCATATCACAGATCAGACAATATCTCTGAAAGTGAAGACATTCAAAGCGTTATACAAACATCAGTAAATAATTTCACACTTTAGGAGG
Organism: Carollia perspicillata; assembly: GCA_004027735.1. Lineage (NCBI taxonomy): Eukaryota > Metazoa > Chordata > Mammalia > Chiroptera > Phyllostomidae > Carollia > Carollia perspicillata. Next base: position 46,946 of record PVKM010004732.1, on the reverse strand, counting down.
TAAAGGTTGCTCTGAATTAGTGTAGAGGCATTTTGTATGTGTATATTTACACATGCGTATGCACACTTCACACTCCAGCTGCAGTTTCACACCAAAAGCCAACACCTGAAAGGGTTTTCAAAACTTTTAGTAGCTTGTCCTGCTGTTGCTGAGTTGGGAAAAGGCAAGAAGGAGGGTGTACTTGTATGAGTTGTATCATTTTACCTGGTAAAGATGTAGATAGTATTTAAAGGCAAGGGCTTCTTGGCCCTATGCATAGACGATTGGATGTTGATTTGCCTGCATGGTGGACCTATTATTATTCACCTTGTAAATAAATAGGCTCTCGACATCACAGTTCCTTAGAACTGGTATTCTATTGAAGGCCTCTGATGTGCCAAGCATTACACTGGCCACAGGGCAAAGCGAGGGTGAGAAGTGGTATAGTGATAAACCCATAATCAAAGGTGAGAACTGCTGAGAGATGCTTATCCTAACTAGTGTGGGCGTGTAGAGGGTGAAGGAGTTCTGCCTGGGAAAGGGAGGAAAACATTGATGGAGAAAGTGACATTTGAGCTGCATCTTGGGAGTTTTCTTTCATTAGTTTTTCAAATAACTTTGATTTTTTGCTCTTTCTGTTCTCTTTCCAGCATTCCTAGGATGTGAATATTGTTATGTTTGAAGTTGTCCCAGAGGCTCTTTAGTCTATCCTTGTTTTGCGGAGGTTCTTCTTTCTTCTTGCTGTTCTGATTTAATATTTTTTCTTCCTTGCGTTCCAAGTCATTGATTTGATTCTCTGCTTCATCCACTCAACTGTTAGTTCCCTGTAAATTTTTCTTTATTTCACTTAGTGTAATCTTCATTTTTGGCTGGGTCTTTTGTATTCTGTTGAAGTGCCCAGTGAGTTCCTTGAGCATCTTAATAACCAGTGTTTTGAACTCTGCACCTGAAAGGTTGCTTATCTCCATTTTGTGTAGTTCTTTTTCTGGAGTTTTGTTCTGTTCTTTTGTTTGGGCCATATTTCTTTGTCTCCTCATTTTGGCAGCCTCCCTGTGCTTGTTTCTGTGTATTAGGTAGAGCTGCTTTGACTCCCTGTCTTTTTAGTGTGGCCTATTGTAGAAAAGTGCACCCATAAGTTGGATGGGGTGGAGCCTTAGGTAATCACCAGGGTGGGGAAGCCTGTGTGAACCAGCTCAATAGAGTCCTCAGTGAGGTGTCTCCCTCTGCTCTGTGGCTCTGTGTGGGGGAGGGCTCAGAAAAGGGACAATGGCCGCTGCCTGGCCTCTCAAGTTTTGTCTAGGAGGAAGGTACCCCCTGGCACTCACCCTAACACCAGACACTTAATTTCTCCCTGTATGCCATTGGTGGCCGTCCAGTTACTTCCCCAGTGTTGAAGTCCAGAGGGAGGGAGTCTCTGTAAGTCTTAAGTCTGCTGTGGGCCTTTTAAGGAGAGACGCCTGAAAATCCTGCAGATTCTTTTGCCTCCCCAATCTCCCACTTGTTATTACAGCCAGAAGTAATGGGGACTTATCTTCCTGGCACTGGAGCCCTGGGCTTGGTGGTCTGGTGTAGGGCTGGGATCCCTCAGTCCCGAGGTGTCCCTCCCATTTTTTATCCACCGCACATGGGTGTGGGACTGCCCATTCTGCACCTTCACCTCTCCACACCTCTCCATGTCTCTGCCCCTCCTACCCATCAGAATGAATGTGACTTCTTTAAATTCTTGGTTTTTAGACTTCCATACAGCTCAATTTTCTGACAATTCTGGGTGATATTTATTTTGTAGTCTAGTTGTAATTTTTGCTGTGGTTGTGCAAGGAGGCAAGCTGTGTTTATCTATCCCTCCATCTTGACCGGAAATTAGTTCCTTTTTTTCTTTTAAACTTTTTTGCCTATAACACCCTCCTCCTTTCCCCCACCTCCTCCCACTTTTCCTGCCCGGGTACCTTATCATATTTTTCCCATGTTTATATAATGTCATATAAATGTACAGTTATGCAAACACACACACACCAGTGCACAACTGGAAGTGGAGGAATTGTCATTTTGTTTTACAAAAATGAAAACATATTGTTTACGATATTCGCAAAGCATCAGTGCAAGTACTTCAGAAGTACAATTACTATGCACTTACGAAAGAAACATTTGAGCATGTAATACATTTATTTCACACTTATTTTTGTGAATTTTGAATTAAAATTTTACTCATAATTTTTGTGCACATGGCTTCTGTCATGTTTAATTTTAATAAGAAACATCAGTATTTTAAAATGTTAAGTGATTAACCTTTGAAATGTTGGTTTGTAAGTATGTAGCACTTACACTTCTGAAATTATTCAAGTTTAAAAATGCTCTAAGACTTTTGGGACTCCCTGTTACATTTCTTTTTATATCTTGTTTTTTTCCCCCAAAAAATCATACTGAAATCTCTTCATTCAACTGATAAATCCTAGTTCATTCTTTTTAGTGGCTGCATAATATTTTATAGAATAATTATTATAATTGATTCCACAATCTACTCTATTGATGGATGTGTACCCTGGTCCTCATTTTTCCCCATCATCAACATTGTAGCTATGATACAATGTTGATACAAGCCCTTGCAAACAAGTACTGGTATTTCCACGGCATTGATTCCTAGGAACAGGACGGCACGGTTGAATAACGGGTAATTTTAATTTTAATGAATGTTGCTATAAGTGGCTTTAGTGATTTTTTAAAAACTGCCTTAGGTTTTTAGAGTATTTGAAAAAAGCATTCACTTGCATTATCTTTTTTGATGCTCACAATGACCTTTGAGGTAGGCAGAGTAGATCTTATTATTCCCACTTTATTGATGAGAAAATGGAGGCACTGAGATGCTAAGTGGTTTCTCATACCCACCCAGGTAGGAAATACTCAACTCTAGTCTAGAACCAAGTCTCAGCCTGAAGAATCCCTCTTACAGTCTTTCTTTACCTACATTTTGGTTTTGGTAGATCAGTTAGATGAAAATCTCCCCAGGAGAGGGCAGTAGTTGAAATACATTTATTTTCCTAAATTTTTGCATCCCTGGCCTCTTTTAAGGATCGTCATTTATTTTTTACTTTTGTAATGCCTTAATTTTAGTTTTGAGTTACTTGTTTGATCATTGAATTCTTTATTAAGATTTGATGATTATATTTCATTGGGGATCAGTTTCTTCTGATATTATAAAAAAAGAATTTAGAGACCCCCCATAGAGTGTATATTCCAAGGGTTGTGCAAGAATGAACTTTTGTTCCATTGGTTCCCTTAAAGAACTGTTACATATCCTCAGTCTGACTCACTGTTCAAAGTCCAGTTTTGCAAACTTAGTGTGTGGTTCCCATAGCACTCAGTTCCTTATCTGTAAAATGGGGAGGATATGCCCACGTCCTAAGGCTATTTTACAGAATCATACATGTAAACCATCTGACGCAGCATGTGGCTCACAGCAAGGTCTTGGCCCATGAATGGGCATGTGCAGTCCAGCCCCACAATGAGCCAGGCTGCCCTGCTGATGAAAACATGCTTTCATCCAACAGTGTCTCCCAGGAACACAAGGGGCGGGGTGCATCTATGAAAAATAATTTTTACCTACACTATTGCTTAAGATGCCATTCAGCCACTCTGTATTTTGTGCCCAAAGCAAGTATTGATACACACAGCTCCTTCAGTAGAAGTGAAGTTATAGGAAGGCTCCTGGCATTTCTAAATGCCCCTTTTTGAGTGACGCGTATATAAACCACAGTGACTACTTTTGTTCCTGCAGGGGTTTGATTGAGAGGAACAGCAAGAAGAATTTTAGTTTCTCTTCCTCCAAGTGAACATTGTTTTCTTAGCTGTCTTTTTGGGGAGATGGGAAGGAGTGGCCACTTAAAACCAATAGTGTGTGTAAACACAAGCGACAAGTGTAGTTAGCGTTTACTCACAACAGCTAATAGACAAGCCCCATAAATGTGGCTTTAGAGACATCTGTGAACAAACAGATTTTTGCCCTTCAAAAACGTTAAGAATCTTTTAGTTTTTAGCAGGAACAGCTGTGGAATTCAGCTGTTTGTTTGTAACATGATGTCTGAGCGAGAGATGATGTTTAGATGTAGTATATTAATATCTAAAATGTCATTTTAGATAACAGTAAGGTGGTGTGGTAAGTGGAATGGAGCCAGGAAATTCAGAACTACAGCTGACATTTCATCCTCTCCGAGGTTTGTGAAAGGCCACAGCTAACTTTGCATTTCCCCAGGAAGGAGGGTGGAGGTTCAGTTGGTATCACACCCTGCACATGATTTAAACACAAGGTTGTTCATTTTCTCTTCTGTGAAGAGTGGTTACAGAAAGTGTGTCCTTGGCTGACTGCTTGCCGGGGTGCTGCCGTTCCGGTCTGCAGCGCTTAGGGAAAGGGGGAGTGCAGATGCCTGACCTCGGCTGCGAAGAAAAGTGGGTGTTTTCCTGAGCCTACCCAAAGATGGCTTCTTGCACTCTTCAGAGTGCCGTGGCTTCTTGTGCTCTTCTGTAGCCTTTCTTCAGAAACTGTTTTCAGTAAAGAAAGATGTTTCTGGGCCAATAACTAGGAAGATTACCTGGATTTATGACGCATAAGACTCTCACAGCTTTAGAAGTTCTGAAGAGCGAGTATGTGGTGTGGATCCTGTTAATGGGGTCCTGCCTAGTGAAGAAAGTGAGGCCCAGAGAAAGCCTGGGACAGCCCTGAGCTGCAGCTAAGCTGTGACAGACCAGAGCTCTCACAGGCCCCGTCGCCTCCTCGGGACTCCACATGCACTTCACGCCGTCAGCCCAGGGCGTGTGTTGGGTGCGTTCAGTATCCCCTGCTTCGCCTTTCACGTGTTCCATTTCACCAGGGTGCACCATGTTAACGCAGGCAGTGGGGCCCAGGAGAGCCGAGCTCTCATCAGAGGTCCACCACGGACTAACTGGAGGGCGGTAACCCCTGCATTTCAGTTTCCTCATTTGTGAAAAAGGGATAACAGGTAGTTCACTGAGCTTTGTGGAAGCTCAGTGTGATACCATGGAAAGCTTGGTGCGAGGTCTAGAATGCAGTGGAGGCTCCATAGATGGCAGCTTTTGACAGGCCAGGTGCCGTGCTATGTACTGGAGATGCAAAGAAAAATAAGATACCATCCCTGCACTCAAGCAGCTTGCAGTGTAGTTGGGAAGACAGACAGATATACAGATAAATAAGGCAGCATGTGTTCCCTGTAGTGATAGCAGCTCACGGAGTACAGACTAGAGTGGCTTGGGAGGCCTTCAGAATGGTCACATTTCATGGATTTTTGAAGACGGATAATAATTTTGAGGCAGGCAGGATTTTTTGAGAAGAGAAAAGAGCATATAGTAATCTAGAGCAGACAGTTTTCTAATGTATGGATGCGTGAAACAAGATTTCAATATTAACATTAATTAAAATGTCCATATTACAGTAGAGCTGCAGTTGACTTATAATGCGGTAGTCTAAGTGTCCAGGCAGAGAAGCCAGAAAGGACAGTAGAAGGAGGACCATGTTCTAAGTGGCTTAGAGGCCATCTGTGTGAATATGGGTCAATACTGAAATATTTTTAAGCTGGGAAGTTATGTGGTACTGTTTGTGTTCTGTAGAGATTGCTCGGTAGACGAGTGGAGGATGAATTGGAGGGAGGGCAGTGTGAGGGGCAGGTGGGAGATGATGAGGGCGGTGGGTGTGGTTTGGGTGACTAGACCCTGTCACCCAAGACTGATTTTGATGGGTAGATAATGAATACCATTTGGAATATTTTCTGTGGGGTATCCAGATGGCTATATCATAAATATCATTTTAATTATATTGGCAATTCAAAAACATGAGAAGGGAAAATATTTTCAACTCTTTCTGACATTGATCAGCTCATTATTTTTATCTGAGCAAAATTTCTCTTTTGAAGAATTATCTTTTAAAAGAAGGGATTAGGTCTTTTCCACTGAAAAGATGTTTTCAGTGTAGTAATTCAAGCCTTTGGGGCATTTCTTATCAGTGAATGTTCTTTCCTTAGCATTTGTGTATTTGTTGTTTTTCTTTTGTCTTATGCAGGCAGGTACGACAACATAGTTATTTTGCTGTGTACCTTTAAGACCTATCAAAAGACTGGTGATAATTTCACAATATATACAAATACTGAGTCATTACATTATATACCTGAAACTAATATGATGTTATATGTAAATTCTACCTCAATAAAAACTAAAATAAAATAAAATAGCCAATCCAGGAAAAAATCTATCAAGAGAGTTTCTTAGGATTTCAGTGTTTTAGAAAAATCATTGCATGAATGACTCTCAACTTCTATAATGAGTTAGAAAAAAAATTATTTTAAAACTTCAATATAGAAAAATAACTTCCTAAATCCCTGTGTTTTTCAACTTGAAATAATATTACAGTACAATGCTTTAAAAGTGCATATTGTGACAAAGTTCTTTCAGGTTCATTTACTTCCTTAAATTAGGAAGTATACCGTATCCATAGAAGGAACGTATAGTATATTGACATATTTTATAGCACAAAATAAAGGAGGCATCCACATTTCTACTCTCATCTCAAGAATATATATTATCACTACTATTAAACCTTACGAGCACCTCTCTCCTGTCAAACTCTACTCTTCCCAACCATTTTCCTGGACTTGGAGTTAATCACTCTGGTTTTCCTTCCATTTTGTATGCCTAAACAATATACCATATTATTTTAACCTTTATGTAAATGAAATCATACTGATATTCTTCACTTATTCCTGCTAAGATACTATGTTCTGTGATTTACCCCTGTTGATATATATAACTTCAACTAACTCATTTTCATTACTGTATCGTGTTTTATTGTATTTATTATACTTGAATTGATGTAGTCATTTTGCTGCTGAAGGCCCTGCATTTTACCATATATGTGGTAACCAAATGGGCCTCCTTATTAATGCAAATAATTTGTAAATTCTTTATCATTTTAATTTAAATTATTTTATCATTTATAACAAATAGTAGCTTTGTTTTTTCCTTTCCAATGTATATGTTAATTACCTTCCTAATTTGAGGAAGTTTCATACTATTCGTTTTTACTAAGAGTTTTAATCATGAATGATTGTTGCATTTTACTGAATGCTGTTTTGGCACCATTGAGATTATCCTGTGTTTTCTCCTTCTTTAATCTACTAACCGGATGAATAACATTGACTGATATTGAAGCAACTTTGTATTATGGGAATAACTCAAACCTAGGCATGTTATTTTTCTTTATGAATTACTGGATTTGAATTGCTAATATTTCGTTAAATATTTTTGCATTTAGGTTCACAAATAAGATGGTCTTATGGTCAGTTTCTTCCTGAGGGTCTGTGAACTTTGGTTTTATATGTGTTGAAGGTATTGTTAGGCACATAGTGTTACAATGTTTTCTTGGTAAATTAAATGTTTTATTAATATGCCATAACCCTCTTATTCTTCTGTTTGCCTAAAATTAATTTTGTACATGTTTAATTTAGCTAAAGCAGATTTCTGGGTTAGTATTTGCCTACAAATATCTTTCTCCAGTTCCTTATTTCAAGAGCACAAAAGGTTTTAGATTTGTCTTTTGTAAATTACTTAACTGTATGCCTTTCTTATTAACTTAGTAAAGGTATAATTTATATACAGTAAAAGTCACACATTTTAAATGTACACTGTGATGAATTTTGACAAGTGTATACAGTCATGCAACCACCACCACAATAAAGATGTAGATCATTTCTGTCACATCAGAAAGTTCCTCATGCCCTTTCACAGTCAGTTTCTTTCCCTCGCCTCTGGCCCCCAGAAACCACTGATCTGCTTTTCATCACTATAGTATTGTTTGCTCTAGAATGTCATGTAAGTGGGATCATGCAATACGGAGTCGTCTGTGTTTGGCTTCTTTCACTTAGCATAATGATTTGAGATTCATCCATGTTATAACATGTGTCATTCATTCCTTCTTATTTTTGAGTATCATTGCATTGATATGAAATTGTCGTATGGATATACCACAATCCGTTTAACCATTCATCAGTTGATGGACATTTTGGTTGTTTCCAGTTTTGTGCTATTATGAATAAAGCTCCCATGAATATTCACATTCAAGCCTTTATGTGGACATGCTGTCTGTTTTCTAATTCGATCCGACAATCTGTCTTTTAACCAGAAAATGTAGTCAATTTCTACTTAGCAGCTTACATTAATTACATTTGCATTTTCAGTCAAACAAAAGTAATGTTTCTGGGGTCCAAAGGCTAGGAAAAGAAACTGACTGTATTCATTTTGACCATTTTATATTTTACTTTCTCTCTGTACTATTTTTTCTGTTTATTTATTTATTTTTGCCCTCATCTAGGTTTGAATGAGGTTTGCTCTGTTTTTGCTGTTATAATTCCATGCTTTTTCTTCTACGAGTGTGGCCGTTGTACCCACTGTTCCCTTTCAGCGCTTCCCCTTGAGATGGTAGTATCCCATGTAACATAACGAATGAAATCTTACCTTGTACAGCGTCTACTCTTTTCTCCCAAGCAGTCCAGGAATCTTAGAATGCCTTAATTCTGATCATTCTTTTTCAACTTGGTATGCCATTGTTATTCCGTTTTCAGTTTCATCTTATTTTTTTATATTAGACATTATTACAATTTGTATACAGTCCGCATTTGTTTTATGTAGTCCATGTTTATTTAAATTTAGTTATATGTTTCCTGTCTTCTTTGCTCACCATTCCTTCTTTCATCCCAAATCACTTTGCCTTTTTCTCAAGTTCCTTTAATAAATGTTTTTGGAAATAAGCTTCCTTATTTTTCGTTTGACTGAAAATGCCTTTATTTTCCATTGTCAGTGAAAGGTAATTTTGCCGAATACGCAGATACATGTTTAGTATTATCTTCTCTCGATGTTTTAAATACATCCTCCCCAGATTTCTCTTCTCCCATTTAGTAATCAACTATCAGTCTAATTGTCAGCCACTGGAAGGCAGTCTGCTTTTTCCCTCTGGCTGTTGTGAAGATCTTTTTGATGATGGTGTTCTGCAGTTTTACCAGGCCTTATCTGGGTGAGGATTTCTTTTTATTTTGCATTCTTGAATTCACTTGGCTTCTTGAATTTTTTGATGATTAATATTTGTGGAAAATCTCAAGTCTATCACTTCTAATGCTGCCCTTCCCTCATTTTCTATGTTTTCCTTCATACTCCACCCCTATAACTTTTAATCTTTCTATTTTCATCTCTGTACAAGATTATATATAATTTCTGTGTATCTATTTATCAAATCACTAATGCCCTTTCAGATATATTTAATTTGATAGTGGACTCACCCATTGAATCTCTAATTAAAATTATACTATTATTTTTTTATTTCTAGAAGTTATTTTTGGTTCTTTCTCAAATCTGCCTATTTATTTTTTGTACCTTATTTTTTTTAAAAATACACTATTTTCTTTCTTTAAAGATATGTTTTTTATTCCATATCTGATACATCATATATCTGCAGTCATTGAGGATTTAATTCCTCAGTTTGTTTTTTTATTACTCTTGTTCATGGCAGCTTACTCGTTTCTGCATTTTTGATTTTTGGTTGTGAACTCAATTACTTGTAACTCTATGTATGAGAATCCTTTGAGACCTGGATTTAAAGTTCATTTTTCTAGAAAGGCTTTGCATTTGCATCTGCCTTGTGTTTGGGGGCTCTGCCACCTCAATGTTTGTGTTTGGGGAGGATATGCAATTTCCAATCCCAAACAGTATAAGAGTGGCCTTGGAATTTTCAGGGAAAACCTTTTCCTTTTTTTCCTTTTCTTCATCACGAAAGCTTAGCCTTTCTTTCTCCTGTTCCTGGGGATTTTTTTTTTTAATTTACCCACTGAGGATTTCACCTTTCAGTGGTATTGGCTTCAACACTCACACCCTGTGTGGGTATCAGGCTTGTCCCCGCTCCTTTAGACTCCTTGTCTTTTAAAACCCTCACCGAGGGCTGACTGATACCTCCCGAGTTACCTCCCTGGCTGCTAGTCTTCTTGTCACTTATGACCTATAACAATTACTGTTACTTTCTTGCACTTTAGCCATAAATGTTTAAAAATGTGTTTAATACTTACCCTAGCATTTTTAGATATTCTATATGGATTTCCCACATTTGAAAGTTGAAATAATAAATTAGTTAGATCTTTGCAATTTGTGGGTTTTAGTGAAATCAAAGGTTGACTCTAGTTTTCACCTACAAAAAAAGTAGTAGTTGGTTTGCATGAACATTACTGTTAATTTTTAAAGGCTCTTCTCTCTTTTGGTCCTCTAAAATGGGATTATAAAAGGTGTTTAAGAATTAGTCACTCATTCTTACTTTTCAGCAAATACTTGTTGAACCCTACATTTTGACATGCTGTTCTAGGTGAAGCAAGAGATCAGTGATTAAAACAGATAACAATCCTGCCCCTATTGAGCTTACATTCTAGCTGGAGGAGACAGACAATTAACAAGATAAATAGGTAAAGCATATAGTATGTTAAAAGGTATAAATGCTGTAGGGAACAGTTATGCAGGTAAAGTGGGAATGGGAGATCTTATTTTTCTTCATTTTAAAAAGAATATATTTAAGACTATTAGGGACCATTCCAGTTAAAGTTCAAGCAAAAAGTTACTTTAAACATTCTACTACTGTAGCATTTTTAACTCTAAACTTAAATTTGTAGAAGTTGTTATATTTGTAGACAGTTCTAGATTGGAAAAATAATTTTTTAAAACAATTCCTTAGCCACTTCTTTAGCAAGCAAGTAAATATTGATCACAATAAAACTTCAATGCCAAAACTTTTAAGTCCTCAGGTTTTAAAAATAGCTCTAAACTAGAACATGTCTCAAGCCACCTACGCCCATAAGGAATAATACAAACAAAATTCTCACCCACAACTAAATACCAAAGGGACGAAATATCTGTTATACTTAACTTGCTTGGTTGGCTCTGAAAGTCCCAATTGGTGAAGTTTAAAAAGGCCATTCATTTCTTTGGTGCAAAAACTAACAAATGGCAGAAGTAACCAGAAGGGAACAAAGAACAGTGGAGACCTTCAAAGACCACAGCAGTGGACACGGGGTGAGAAGCAGCAGGCAGTATTTTAAAAGGATTGCCGTGAATCTGGAGACTGAAGTTCTACAGACCAAGAGCAAAGGGCCACTTGCAGCTCTGTTCCCACGAGGGCATGACCATGCTTTTTTAGAAGCACATCGGCAGAGGGACAGAGAGTCCATTGTCAAACAATTGTAGTGGCTACCCGCAGGAAGTAGGGTGAATGTCTGGGTTAGTGGCCTGACACCGGTGACTTCAGAGATCCTGTCTGTGCACCAAAGAAGGGCTCAGTCAGAATAATGAGAGTTAATTGCGCAAGGTTTTTTAGGAGTGGATTTTCTGTGATTAAGGCGTCATCCAGGACTTTCCATTTTTAATGTTGTTCATGCTGAGGGGTCCCCAGCAGACACCTAATTGACTGAGGTCTTGATCTTAGGACTTCTAAGCCTCCAGAACAGTGAGAAATAAATGTTTGTTGCTTAAGCTAAAGGGAAAAAAAGTCTTGGAAATATGTAAATCAGTTTAATGGATTTTCTCATTGTAAAAAGTAACATGTTTATTGAGAAAGGCTCAGACAATCTTTTTAAAAAAAATAATCACTCATAACCTGAAAGAAAGCAGCTGTTAATGTTGTTAGGTGGTTGCCATTCCCAGGCTGTGTGCCAAGGTGCCCAGGCACCACAGCAAATCCACAAAGTTGCCACAGGATATTTTTCATCATCAAGGGAAACACATCTGTCCAACACCTCGCTGGAGGTAGTTCACAGTTTCAACATCAAATCATACTGCATTCCTTTGCAAAAGCAGGTCTTCTATGATTGCTGAGTTTTTAGTGATCAAAAGTGAGTAGTACCATGTGCAAACCACTGTAGGACAGGAAATGGGGGTAATCATGTCCAATCTGATTCCAAGATACGAGGTTATACATGCCCCACAGGTGCACATGTTCTATTAATAAGTTCTGGGGAGATAAGGAAAAGATACTACTGTTCCTTTATGTGTGTCATTATTTTCAAATAGGTACTAATTCGTTGGGACATAAATATTTATTAAGTTGTTGGGACCTCACAGTTTATTGTTTTGGCCCGGAGGCACTGTCAAAAAATTGTGAGACTGGAAGAGCTTCCAGAATCATTTGGGAACCTCTAATTTATATCCTTTCAGGCTTTTTCCTGTGTGTACTGCACATGTTTTTGAAACCTCTTAATGTAACAATAAAATGCGTATAAATGGAAATCTTCGTGTTTCAGTTCATGTAGGTCAGCATCATTATTTAAATATTTTAGTGGCAGTATAGTTTTCCACTGTTTGGTTCCATTATTTTATTAACCAATCCCCTAATATTAGAAGTTTAGCAAAACCTTTATAGTTGATGGTGTGGTCAACCTTCTTGCACATCTTTGTTTATATATCTAACAATTCCTTAGGCTAGATTCCTAGAAAGCAAAAAAATATATACTTTCTTACCCTTTGATATCCAGAAGGAGAGAGAATGCCAAATTGCCCTTTCAAAGAAATTGTGCCAGTTTCTTTCTACCAACAGTTTACAAGAACTCCTCAGCAAAAAGAAGGGAAGCATTGGAGAACTTCCAACCATGGGAACTCAGGACTTGAGGACTGATCAGAGGTGTTCCCCCTCCCCAACCACGGAATAAACTTAATGCCAGTAAGAAAGCTGGGAGAGTGCGAACTGGCCTGGAGCTCTTGAGAGCCTCCGAGGCCAATGCCCTCTGACAGCAGCATCCAGGCAGATCCCACTTAGAGGACAGGCCAGCTGCTTGTCAGGAAGCTTCAGCCTTTGGTTCACTGGCGGTGCCATTTTTCAAAATGACATTGTACTCCCCAGAAAGCCATACTACAGCACAAAGCCTTCTTTCTGCCTCCATGAGGAAGAGGCAAATGAGAGAAATAGAAGTTGACGTTGGCAGGTTTTTTTTGAGGGGGCAGATTTCAAGGTACTGTGAGGGTCAAACGGTATCTATCCTTTCTGTTCTGTGCTCCATGGCGCATATGTGTTAGTCTATGATTATACATGTTCACACTGTAAACTGCATTCAATTTATACATGTGAGCTGGTATTTTCAGTTATTACTTATGAAGGAAAAACCTTGTTTTTAGGCTCTGGTCATGGAGCTACAAAGATATATAGTGTACTTTGGAAATATTTCTATTTTAAGAAAACTCTGAGCTCCTCAGCTCTCTAGGAAACCATGGTGTATGGACAGTCATCCCTGAGTGTCATGAATGGCTAAGGGTTTCGTAATTTTACCTGGTGGTGATGTATATTACCATTTTTAAAGATGAACATCTGTCTTTGATCTTGATTTAGAAAATGCTTAAGCAATTCAATTTCATAAATTTGTAAATAGTTCTATTAAAATAGCACTCTAGCCCTGCCTGGTGTAGCTCAGTGGATTGAGTATGGGCCTGTGAACGAGGGAGTCGCTGGTTCAATTCCCAGTCAGGGCACAGGCCTGGGTTGTGGGCCAGGTCCCCAAATGGGGGCCTGTGAGGGGCAACCACACATTGATGTTTCTCTCCCTCTCTTTCTCCTTCCCTTCCTCTCTCTCTAAAAAATAAATGAATAAAATCTTTTTAAAAAATAGCACTCTAGATTAACACTGTCTGAAAAATTAATGCTTAGCTAGCTGATTCTGAAAAGACGAATGGATTCTTTTAGGCCTTCACACTCTTCACTCTTCAAATTGAAGTAAAACTTAGTGGGACAAGTGTTAAGTAGGATAATCCTGCTTAAAGCAGAAAAATCTCTTGAGAAATTTTGGTGTAGAAAAATTAAGTCTGTATTGTAAATACTCATCACTTCATTGTTTTTACCTGATGCCTTCAATACCAGAACCAAGAAGCTATTTTCACTTATGTCTGAAGTACAAAGACCACCGTGGTATGTTTTTTGAGCACTTGCAGCGTGGAGAACCTGTCCCTCTGTGTAGAGGGAAGCTGTCAGAGTTGCTGCAAGTCTCCATGTGACTCTACTGCCACATGGCATTTCCTTTTCAGTCCCCAAAGTCTTCTGCGTATGTACGTGACATCTGTAGAGAAGTGGACTGTGTTAGGAGAGGGGTGGGTTTTTGCCTTCGTGACTGGTATGCTTAGAAAATATAAGCTTTTTAGGATTTTAGGAGAATTTGAAGGCCTCATGGGTGATTTTTACTTGATCAACATGATTCTCTTTCATTATCTTTAGAAAACCATCTGTACAGATCTGCTTCCAGAACACAGGGCATTTCTACAGATTTAAGAGACACTTGCCAAAGAGCGCACTATAGTTGGGTGACCCTCATCTGTCATGCCCAGAACATTGTTCCTGCAAGATAAAAGAAGGGGCAGTATCAGTGATATGCGGACAGTTCCTTAGCCTCCAGGGTTTAAGTATAAAACACCATGATCATTCTTTATTTTCTTGTTTTAGGAAATTAAAATCCATGTTGATGGACAGATCTCTGGTCTCTGAATATTTTGAAATAATGAGGAACATTATTTCTTTTAACCCACACCATTTTTATCAGACCTTCACCAAATTAATAAATCATCTGATAGATAAGACCATCAGTAATTTAAATAAATCCAGTGCTTACATTTATCTGTTTATTCAGCAAACATTTATTGAGCTCCACCAATTCCGGGCACCAAAGATGAACAAGACAGATAGGGAGAATGCCTTTGAGTTTATGATTGAATTAGGAAGCATTCAAAAAAGCCAGAGTCTGAAAATCAGTGAGGATGTGCTGTAGTGGAGATTCAGGGGGTATTTCGGAGCAGAGTCCCTAAGTTCAGCCCAGCACTCGGAGAAGCTTCCCTAGGAACTCCTGGTTGGCCTAGGTCTTAAGGGGCTAGTAGAAGACAGAGTACTCATACTATGAAATCCAAGTAGAGTAAATTCATTTGGCCAGATGCTCCACTTCTTCCAATACACATATTCAGACCTGTAACTACCACCCAGATGCTAGTTGGTGCCATTGCCTAGTTACATGATGTCTTCAAATGGTTCCAGAGGGACCCATCATGTCTGTGGTTGGCACCGTGGCCCACCAACCCCTGCTGGATTTTCATCTGGTACATTTAGCAATAGAAAGGTGAGATTTTAATCATTCTTATTTTTTTTGGAATAATGTCAACTGATGATACTAGGCCCATGTCACCTAGATTTCACTTGATTGGTTTTCGAGGCAGCCCTTAAAATGACTGTTTAATTAGTTGTGTAGCTATGCCTAATCATGATACTTTTTATAGTCAGATATACAAATAAGCATGTGTATACTTTATTATTTGTATTTATTTAAAATAAAATTAGAAGTTAAACATCTGTGATCTGGGGTAAATCATGAGGGGAGTGGTATAGGTCTGGCCATTTGTAAGGTTTAGTTAACCATAGCTACAATTTACCTAACAGAGATTAAATATTTAATGTTAACAAATGCTTGTGTTTCATTAGGAAAAATATTATTATTATGGTCATTAATAAGATTTGCAAATCATTAGTACTGATCAGATAAATGCAACTACAGAAAAAAAAATCACATCTTTATCTAAGTCATGACTGTTGATGGCTTTAACATGTTTTAATCCCAAACTTCGATTGTAGGATTTGGGAGGGCACAGCCCCTTTAAAAATATCTATTTTGTTTCCTCCATTTAGGGCACTAGCATTCTCAAAGGGCTGTGTGATTATTTGGCCTCTTCTAGGGAAAGCCCTAGAGCAGAAATTCTTCCCTAAGGAAAGTCGTTTGGTTCAAAACTCCAAGTAGCTGTTGTCTCCATGGGCTCCTTTGTCTCTAGAGGGACCAAGTCTGAAGAACTGTAGTCTGGCTAAAAATCCGGTGGCCTTTTTTGGAAGGCTGCATAAAAGTTTCTAATAAAGAGGGGATGTTTGTCTTAGGTATACTGACACTTTGTATTTGAAAAGTCAGTAGTACACAATTCCATTTATTCCCACTTAGGGTTTCTGTTGGGTTTTTTTGTTTTTTGGTTTTTTTTTTTAGCTTGTGTCTACTCTCCTAGTAAAAATAAAGCTATTTTTGTAAGAGCTGCTTCTAGTACTTACATCTACATTTTAAAAGAATTCTCAGAAAACAGTTCATAGTGATAACTGTGTGCAATGCCCAGATTGTTGCAGAACTGTTTTAAATAAATCTTTTTGTGATGGCTGCTTTTCAGCACTCTCACAGGGTTCAGCTCACATGATTCCATCCCCCAACCCCTGACACACATGCAACAATGGGGCTCATCACCCCTTACTTAAAGTACTTGACTTATTTAATTTGTGTATTTGTCCAGTGTGTGTCTGCTGACTGTCCTTTATGCATTGTCTGTGGCCTCACTTGCACACACAGACACTAAATAAATATAATGACAGGTTCCCTTAAGAGACGATGGATTGCTCTTTTAGGGAGTTGTGTGTTTCTATGGCAACTCCCTTTCTAAAACTTTGAATTTTATCCACATGTATTTTGCAGATACCAAAAACAAGCTTATGTTTAATTTAGAGAAGCTTTGTTGAAGAGGAAACTGTAGCTCATCCGCAGATGTCAAGAGCATGCACACTTTGTTCAAAAGCCCGTTGAAAAAAATTATGATTCCTTTTGTGCTTGACAGTTAACCCAGTGACCAACATTCCAGTTGGATAGCCTTTTGTTGTCAACTTTTGTGCCTCTTGCAGTAAAAATCTCAAATATATATGCAACTTAATAAAACTAAAAAGGAACAAAGTGGGCAGTGTGTGTGAGCTTTCGGCCTCTCTCGCCTTCCCAGTTTTGTACATCATAATGTCGTTAGCTCATTGAATTAAATTTGCTTTCATCATCAATTTCCTTTTCTCTGTGTTACTACAGTGTCTACGGGCTCTCAGTTACCAGCCACCTCTGATCTAGAGAAAATAGGTTAGATCCCTGTTTTGAAAGGACCATCTCCATGGTTCAGTGCTTTGTGTTGGTTAGAGTCGGGATTCTGGAAGACACATGGGCTGTATTCCTGAGCAAAAAAAAAATGCGTGTATGTATAAGGACATTTCCTAATTTTGTAGGATAATTCGAATGAAGTCATTTGTGTAGTGTATGAGGTGTGTGTATATGAGTTTTACTATGCTTGCAGGGTGTTATGCTTCTTTTCTTTTTCTTTTTTGTATACTTGTGTGTATTTTGACTTTTTGCCTTTCTTCCTGAAACAGATTCAGTTTTCTTAAAATCAAATCAGCTGTGTGGCTGGTGCTGTTTTGCTTCATCCACATGTGTTCATGGTGCCACGGCTTGTTTTGTTTACTGTTTTTGCAGACCTGATTTGCCATGGTCCATGCCTTTCCTTCCACTAGACCACATAGTTGATTTCCCGGTGGGGAAAAGGCTGCCTTTTCACCCGATAATTAGTTATCTCATTCAAAAGAGCCAAGCTTCTCAGAGATGACTTTGTCACACTTTAAATGTCTGCTTTGGAAGATGAGAGCTCATTTAGTTACATGCTCATCCATGTGGCAGAAGAAATGCATGGTTAGTCACCATGGAAATTCTTAAGTATTTGAAGGGCACAGGATGGTTAATTAGACCATTTATACTCAGCTACTGAGAGATTATGAGTTAGTTTATAATGATAAGAAATCAGAGTAAGAGGTAATATTTTTCAGCCCATGAGGAAGTGGTAGTCTTGTTTATTCCTAAAGTGTATTTTCATTTGCTGAGAGAGGACTCCGTGGCATTTTTTTTTTCTTGAATAAATTTTGTGTAATCTCTTGCTAAGTAAACAAGCACATCCCCAAAAGCATACAGGTAGACTGAGTTCTACGTTCTCACTGTCATTACCTCCCCAGAACACGGGAAGAAAGTAAATGCCAGCCTCTCCTTCGAAGGCGTGGGGTGGTGGTAAGACGGCCCCTCAGCAGGGTCCCTCCATGCACTATGTTTCTGAGTCTTCCCTCGTCTCCCAGCTCAACCTCCCACATCTCGTTACTCCCCACCATGAATCCCGCATCCAGGCCCCTGGCCCCATCCCCCACTGTCTGAAAGCCGCTGTCTTCCTCTGTGTCCTTCTCCTATCTTGGCCTCTTTAATTATTTCCTCCTTGTCCTAGTCAGTTACAACTATGTGGCTTCATCTTTCAGCCCAGGCTCCAGGTATGTCCAGGTTTTGCCTCTTCACCCCCATGGCTCAGCCTGTCTTCCTGTGGGACCCTGTAAGGGAGGTGACTAGAAGTATTCCTTTGGAAAGGACATGGATGGCCATTTAACATCCTCAGTGCATCTGTGCACTAAGACATTTTCGAGCTCTATTTTGTGTCAAACCTCATGTGTCAAAAGGTCTAAGATTTAAAGTTTAAAAAAACACTTGTTAATATTTTCTTCCATTCTATACAACTCGTGTGATCTGGCTCCTGGGTAACTCTTCGGCTTCATCTTGCTCCAAGCTCACCCTTGTGTCCCACCCGGGGGCAGTTTTTGGATGTGCCATGTTCCCTCCTCCCACTTGGCCACTCCATATGCTCCCTCTGTCTGAAATGTTTCTCCATCCCCCATCCCAATAGCTCCAGTGTCCCTCCTTCAGGGACGGTTTTCCTCCCCCGCCCCCCAGTCTAGCTAGGTTCCCCTATTATGCTTTCACAGCATTGAACACCTTTAAAACATAGCGCTTATTACAGTTTCAGTTTTATCTGTATTTGCATGGTTATTTCATCAGTATCTCTCTCTCCCATTATTCTTGAAGCTTCTATAGGCAAGCAGTTCCTTGTCTTTGTGCTTCCAGTGACCAGCGCAGGAATGGACATGTAGCAGGTCACAGTGACTGTTGTTGAGAGACCACCTACAGATATCTCTGGCGGCCCACGCAGCCTGCATTGGCCCCTTCCTTGCTAGCACACCCTGATTTGGTCGAAGTATTCACTCACTTCCAGCTGCTCTGGTGCAGCTGGCTCCAGCCCATCCCTGATCCAGGGGAGTGAATTTTTGGTTAGTCTCATCAAATCAAAGATGAAGAGCATCTGGGGCCTTAACGCTGTTGCTGAGCCGCTAAATAAAGCAGTCCTGGGACAGCTCTACCTCTAGGCGACTGTTTGTGCGAGACAATAAATCCTCTTATTTGTTTAGGTCAATTAAGAGTTTTCTGTTTCTGAAGATATCCTGATACAGAATGTCATGAGTGAATGAACACATGAATAAATGAACAACTTAATCTCCTGTCTTCACAAGTCCCTCGGTAATTCGGTTTTCTCTCTTCATTTCTTTGAAGTGTTAGTGAAGATGGTGACCAGTACTAAGCCCAATGCTAAAATCCAAAATAGTTCCTATATGTTTGAAAGTTGTTTCCTCCCACTCAATGCCACGTCCCCTGAATGTGAACTCACATTCTTCTTCACCTCTCACCCTTTGGCCCCGCACTTTGTTCATAACTTTTGGGGGCAAGCTCTTCTCTCGGGAGGTTGAGAGTCAGGTCGTCATACCCAGCAATTTCCTGTTTGTGAGCCTGGAAGCTCTTGAAGAGTGCAGGCAGGTTTGACAGAACCTGTAGGTGTTTTCAGACGCTGAGCTGATTCATCCCCTGCGGTTGTTCATTCTCCCAAGCCGCCAGAACATCTCTTTTCTCTGGAAGCTGCACAGTTGCTCTGTGTGTGGAGATGAGATCCTCAAGACCTGCCCATTCCATGCTTCCCATGTCCTTTCTGGGTTTTGGTGAGTTGCATTTTAGGTCCCTCCCTCTCCATCGTTACCCAACAGTTTCTGCACAGCAGAGTTTTGTTTCTTCTTTAAAAATATGTATATATTTAATTGAAGTTATGAGGGCAACATTGACTTATAAAATTATATAGGTTGAAGGGGCACAGTTCTATCATACATCATGTGCACTGTACTGTGTGCTCACCACCCAAGTCAGGTCTCCTCCCATCGCCATTTGTCCCCCCTGCCCCTGTCCTCTCTTCTGCCCTTTCCCTCTGGGAATCATCAAACTGTTGTCTGTGTCTATGAAGATGTTTGTGTGTTTGTTTTGGGGGTTTTTGCTTAATCCCTTTACCTTTTGCATCCAGCCCCACAACCCCTCTCTCCTCCGACAGCTGTCTGTCTGTTGTCTATGTTGTTAGTTTATTTTGTTCATTAGATTCCACATATGAGAGAAATCACATGGTATTTGTCTTTCTCTGACTGGTCTACTTCACTTGGCATAATGTTCTCCAGGTCCATTCATGCTGTCACAAATGGTAAGGTTTTCTTGTTTTTTATGGCCATGTGTTCCACTGTATAAGTGTACCACAGCTTTTCCCCCCACTCATCTACTGATGGACCCTCGAGCTGCTTCCAAATCTTGGCAATTGTAAGTAATGCTGCAATGAACATAGGGGTGCATATATTCTTTTGAGTTAGTGTTTTGGCTTTCTTCAGATAAATTCCCAGAATTGGAATTGCTGGGTCATAAGGCAATTTCATTTCTTAAGGAAACCCCACACCGGTTTCCACAGTGGTTGCACCAGTGTGCATTCCCATCAACAGTGCATGAGGGCTCCCTCTTCCCCACATCCTGGCCAGCACTTGTTTGTTGATTTATTCATGACAGCCATTCTGACAGGTGGGAGGTGATATCTCATTGTGGTTTTAATGTACGTCTTTCTGATGATTAGTGATGTTCAACATCTCTTCATATATCTGTTGGCCATCTGTATGTCCTCTTTGGAGAAGTGTCTGTTGAGGTCTTTTGCCCATTTTTTAATTGGATTATTTGGTTATTTTGGTGTTGAACTGTGTACGTTCTTTATATATTTTAGATTTTAACCCTTTTCATATGTATCATTAGCAAAATATGTTCTCCCATACAGTGAATAGTGTTGTTTGTTTCTTAGCATTTTGTGTTAAGGCAGAGCTTTGCATGTGCCCCGTAAATCTAGGCTGTGTGTCTGCTACCTGCCTTTTTCACAGACCTCCACCGTAACCTAAGAAATGCAGGCCCTTAAATGAATACCACCTGAAATGCCTACTTGTCTGGTGGCAGAGACTTCGGAGTCCTCTCATTACTCACTTGATTTCCCTGTGCAGGAAACCACAGGAGGGGGGCAACTAGGTCAGCAATCTTTGAGATTACTTTTGGCCATGCCATGTGAAAAAGTACTGAATTCGTACTTGCCTTCTTAAACCAAGACAGGAATGATTCACTTTAGCCCACTGCCTTGGGCAGGCAACATACTCTCTGACATTCAGAGAGCAATCCTAAATGCCTCCAAGTGTTGTTACAAGCTTAAGGTATGATACTATGAAAGCGTTTCTCTTGCCTGGGGAAGCTCTATACAAAAATAATAATATTACAAGGCTGCTGAAGACAAACTCCTGTGAGGTGTCTTTTCACACTGCTCAGCACCTGCCTCAGTTTCCCTTCCTGTCCCCAACGATGTGCAGCAGCAGCCTGTCGTGTGGGCCTCCCACATACAGAGAGATCGGCTCCCCTGGGATCTTCAGAGTGAATTGCTGCTGCTTCTGATTGCAGGCCTCCCCTGCTGACATCTGAATCAAGTGTTTTTTTTAACTCCCATGATTTCTATTGAAAAAAATTCCTTGTAGTTAGTGATGAGGCAACTTCATTGTTTCTTAGAAAAGTGCTTTGTTTATAGTACTGGCAACTCGTTCACATCTTGCTCTGATTCAGTCAGCCAGCTTTTTAGCACACGTACTATGTGTCATAAATTGTTCTAGATGCATGGAATACATCTGTGAACAAAGGAGACAAAAATTCTTGCCCTGTGAGAGCTTATATTCTACTGGGGGAAATAAAAAATAAGCAATAAATAAATAAGCAAATAATAGTATGTTAGAAGGTGTTAACTGCTATGAAAAGGGAAGAAAAATATAGAGCCGCGTAAGGGGAGTGTCGTTTGGGGGTGGGGAGAGGTTGCTGTTTTAAATCAGGCGATCAAAGTAAGCCTCCTATATTTCTAGCCTTTTGTTGTTGTTGTTTTTACAGAATGTTATAACGATTTAATATCGCAGGTGAATCATTGGCATAAATTAAATATTGCTTGAAATAAAAGCAGTGCCACTGATTGTTAAGTGCTTAAGAAAGTATGAGAAGGTGCATGAGCCCTCACCTACATTTTCAGGTTATCTATTGTAAGTTTCCCTTTTTCCAAAAATAGTGTTCATTTTATGTAGTCTTCCAATGGAGTATATCTATGACACCTGCTGCCATGTGCTTTTAGTTAAATATAACTAGCCATCTTACCAGACTAAGAGGTTCATCCAAAATGTTTCCTTTAAAAGTTCTCAGAAGGCACCCCTTGGTTGCCTTTCCAGCCTGTAACGATGATGGATTTTGCAACCCTGCTGGTCCAGCCATGTAGAAAAACCTAATGTTGTGGGTAATTCTCCCCTTTACACACATATTTTGTGTTTTAGTAGTCATTTGAAGCTCTCGTGTCCTAGGCACAGAGTTTCTTGTAACCATAGGAACTGCAGACCACAGACAGCCCCACCCGGAAGAGCACTGTGAGTAGGATCCCACACTCTCCTCCTGCAGTGCCCCCGCCTGCCCCCGTCTGCAGCAGGACCTGACCTGCGCGCGGATGAGCCCTCCTTAGCATTCTGGAGTTTTGTACCTATGTACCCTCTCCCCAGCTGTCTTGTCTGTCCTTCCTTTTCTGCATTCCACTTGTATTTTCTCCCTGAAGTAACCTTAGGAGGGGCAGTGCATGGCTCCTCCCATTGTCCGAACCTATAAACTAGAGGCTGTCAGCCAGTTGTTCTCCAGGGGCTAGACCATGTCAAGATAACACTTGTTTTGCCTCCTGTCCAGAACTGACTAGTACAGTGTTATCCAAAAGGCAGACTGGAGCTAAGGACATCAGAATGAATACCTTTTGATTAAAGTGTAGTTGATACACAATATTCTGTTAGTTTCAGGTGTACAACATAGTGATTTGACATTTATGTACTTTATGATATGATCACCATGATAAGTCTAGTACCCATCTGTCCCATATAAACTTATGACAAAATTATTGACTATATTACCTATGCTGTATATTATATCCTGGTAACTTATTTATTTTATAACTAAGAGTTTGTACTTCTTATTTCCTTTAACCTTTTTCACCTGTCTTCCCAGCCCCTTCCCTCTGGCAAACATCAGTTTGTTCTCTGTAACTATGAATCTCTTTCTGTTTTGTTTGTTCATTTGTTCTGTTCTTTTAGATACCACATCTAAGTGATTTCTGTCTTTCTTACTTATTTCACTTAGCATATTACCCTCTAGGTCCATCTACATTGTCTCAAATGGCAAGATTTCATTCTTTTTTATGGCTGAGTAATTTTCCATTGTGTGTGTGTGCTACACATGTGTACACATGTGCACCATCTATACGCCATATCTACATTCATCTCATTTATCTGTGGACACCTAGGTTGTTTCCGTATCTTAGCTATTGTAAATTATGTTGCAGTGAACATCAGAGTGGTGCAGATATCTTTTTGAATTAATGTTTTCTTTTTCTTTGCATAAATACCCAGAAGTGGAATTGCTGGGTTTTATGGTAGTTCCATTTTAAATTTATTTACTCTTTAATTTATTTTTTTGAGGAACCTCTGTACTGTTTTCCATAGTGCCTGCACAAATTTACAATCTCACCAACAGTATACTAGGGTTTCCTTTTCTCCGCATTCTCACCAACACTTGTTGTTTGTTGATTTTTATTATAATAGCCTTTCTGACATGTGTGAGGTGATACCTCATTTTGGTTTTGATTTGCATTTCCCTGATGTTTAGTGATTCAGCATCTTTTCATATGTCTGTTAGCTGTGTCTTGGGAATACATGCTTTCTTTGGAGAAATGTCTGTTGAGGTCCTCTGCCCATTTGTTAATTGGACTGTGTTTTTGATATTGAGTTGTATGAGTTCTTCATATGTTTTGGATATTAACCCCTTTTTGGAGATGTTGTTTGCAAATATCTCTTTCATTCAGTAGATTGTCTTTTTATTTTGTTGATAGTTCCCTTTAAAGCCTTTTATTTTGATGTAGTCCCATTTATTTATTTTTGCTTTTATTGCTGAGAACAAATACGTTCTGAGCATTGGCAGATGTCCTTCTGTACCTTACCTGTTGTTCCCTGTCAGTCACCATTTTCAGAGGGTGTGGAGATCCATGGGGACAAGCCTGGAACGCTTAGAAAGACGGTCTTCCTGAGGGAGTGGGCAGCTGCCCCGGCTCATGGCAGGGTCTGGCTCTGAGCCTGCCACTCATTATTCTGAATTGCTCAATGTGCTTCTGTCACCTCCTACAATGGAGTGACTTTGGGAAAGCCACACTCTCTCCCTCGGCCTGTTTCCTCATCTGTGAAGGGAGAAGATTAGTTTCCAAATGACCTTCCAGATTGCTTCCACTTCTAGTGGTAAGACACTAGTTACTACCCTTCTCCTAAATGTTGACTTTTTTGACATGATTGGGATCTTCCCACTTCTATGCCCTTTATCCCTGTCTAATTCTCCCTATGAATTCATTTTATTCATTGCATTGTCACTCTTCCTGTGAACTCTTCGTAACACACACTTTCCCAACTCTGGCACATTCCCACCCCTGAACCTGTGGTCCTACTCTGCAAACAGCCCTGGCTGTTTCCTCCTGTGCTCCTCACCCAAAATACCGCTTTCACATTGGTGTCTCTGAGTAGGGAGTTGGGCTATTGAGAAAAACATGTTCGTAGCCCAATGTCTGTATCATAAAAGAGACAGAGAATGGAATCATTTCCTTTTAGACTGTTCAGGCTCCAGTGACCACAATCAAAATAGATTTATATCCAAGCAGTAAAGAGGTAATATATGTGAAGTTTCTCATAATAGGAATCCTAACACAAAAGCAGTATAAACATAGATTACATAGTCTGTACCATCATTTTTTTAAAAATTGTCATTTGAACTTTCAGGAGGGAAATATACTCTAGTAGTCAAGAAAGCATTATTTCTGTAAATTCCATAACATAGAGCGAGTGTGTTTCATTTTTTCAATGCCTAGTGCCTGGGAATTTTGAAATGAAAGAGTCAGCTGTGGTATTAATAAAGTTCCACAGTGAGAATATCAATGTGGAAAGAGATTGGTATAAATACATTAAAGCACTTGGATTTTAAATGTAAATTCTTCGTCAGATTCTATTCACTTAATTACCACAATCTAAAATGTATCTATTAGCATTTATTTTCTAATGGTTAGCAGTATGATAAATATTTTTCTTTATATGTGGCACAACTTACTTCAAGACAGTGAATAAGGATTTAGTATCGAAACAAACTGTAGGAACCAAATACTTCTATTGCTTATTTACTCAGGATATAACTTACTCAGCAAAGTTAGGTGGACTGTACTGTGAATGATAGGTACTTAGAAACAGAATTACTCCTCTGCAGTTGGAAAAGAATCTGGATCTTCGAGGTAAATGTCTGGCCCCAAGTCACAAAGTAAATGTGACAAGCAAAGAAACAAGAACTAGAAATCACTTCTTTGCTGTTTGATTGCTGTCTTTGATTATGAATTGATACAAATATTTTATGTGATATACCCATATTCCAAAAAATTATATTATTTTTGGTATTTCCTTAACAAATACACCTGTCTTTCAAAGACTACTGGAGCCAATCCCCCCTGTCTTTATATGGGGCACACTTAATAGTGTGTGTATTGATGAGATTTCCTCTTTTTTTAAAGACTTCTGAGAAAGATTTCATTACTTGCCTCATTAATCCACTGTAGTGTTTAATTATATTGATGTCACAACACTTTCTTATCTAACTGAAATCTTTCATGCTATAGCTTAACTCTATTTTCTCTCACTTTGCCAAGGATATTAAAAGCAACTAATCACCGTGATCCATAATAACATTTATGAAGTCCTCCGTATATTTGAAATGTTAGCAGTATAACTAACAGTAAGCATAACTCCCAAATATCAGGAAATTTTAAAATAGAGAACAGGGACCAGCTTGTAATAAATGTAAATGGTATGGATGGCAGTAGTTAGTCTTGATGAATGAATAATGCTGTGAACTAATATGACTTAAGCAGACTTAATGAAAAAATTCATCTATTAACTCATTCACTTAAATATTCATCAGGCACCTTTGTTATATTGTGCTATGTTCAGAAGTACAAAAAAATAAGTCGCAGAGTCAAGAAGATTTCAGTGCAAGGGATTTTTTTTTAAAGTAGAGCTTATCAGGTATATTGCAGAATACATTAGGTACATTATTCCGCATCGTGAACGGAGAATAGCTTAATCTTCAGAGGATAACTCGATGGCCTATCTGATGGCCATGTGGTATTTACAACTGTACCTGGAGGTGGGGCTGAAAAAAATAGTCTGATTATTAGAACATTTCCCCTCATTTTACAGCTGCCCTATTTCTAAAATCTGTAATAGGCATGTACAAAATTCTACTGTACGTGGCCCCTGAGCCGTTCATCTGGAAGCCCCTTCGTTCTGGAGTTAGTGCTGAAGATGTACCTGTGTCTTCCTGTGTCTGTTTGGACACGTGTGAGCACCGGCCAGTGTAGGACAAGGGGTTTATCACTGGAAATAAATCACAGAGTCATGAAGCATGAAAACGATATGCCTGGAATGCAGAACCCAGGGCTGCCTCCTGCCTCCTCTCTTTATCAGACAGCAGAGGCAGAAAGGAGAAGAGATTGATTCTGGAGCTGTTTGACACTGACCAAGCCATTTATAACAGATAAAATGCTGATTTATTGCTGCAAAGAGAATAATGGGTATTCTTGCTAAAATGCCGTTAATAGTTTTATTGTTTCAAGTGCAAATCATATTCAGCAATTTGTTAGCCGTCTTTTGAAGCAAAGTTGAAGTAATTCAATTCAGTGTGGGCTTTCAGCAGAAGGACAAAGTAATTAGCAAATTGTGAAAGAATTCATTCACCAAGGTTGGCTGATACTCGAATTCTCTGAACTATAAAGACATAGATAAATGGCATTTAAGAAATACAAGATGATGCACGTATTTGTTTACAGCAGAAAGGCCGTAGGAAGGTTGATGCCGCACGCTCTGGAGTCAGGAGTGTGCCCTCTGTGGGTGCCTTTTTTTATGTGCAGGACATTGTGCTGGTCACCAAAGGGAAGACAAAACTGCAGAAATTAGGTAGTTCAACATTAATTAAAATATATAGCCAGAATAGGATCAGACTTTCAAGAAAGGTACACATGAAGAGGTTCCAAGGAGAAGATGACACTCAGAAAGTGACATTTGAGGTCAGTGTTAAAACATACCTAAGATTTCTGTAGTCACAATTGGAGTTTCAGACTGAAGGAATGCCAGAGAGTGGGAAGATCTGTGCTGACGAACACTGAGTGGGCTCTTGGTAGGTCCCTGCTACCACCTGGTGTCCCAGTGTCATTATTAATAGCGCCCTCTTCTGCTCTTAAATGAGTCCCAGTTGAATGGCCTACTGTACAATGACTGTGGGGGCTGTGAAAATGCACCACTCCACTCTCCTGCATTCGGGAGCACAACTGACTGATGTCCCAGCTGTGGCCCTCTGGACTCATCCTGCTTGGGCACCATGGCCACACTTCCCAGGGGCCAGTCCCAGCCAGGAATCATGCACAGTGAGGGTGCTTAAGCCATGCCCATTCCAGCAAGACAGGGGGTTCTCCACAGAGGCACTTTGCCTCAAGAACTGCTTATTGGCAGGGCTGAACCCTTCTTAGAACTGCGCTGCACTGTAAAACATCCTACTCCGCTTCCTTCCTCTTTTACACAGGGCCAGACCTACATCTTTGTCTGCAGACTTTTCCTGCCTACCCCTGCCCCATCCCCAAGAAACCTCTTGTAGATCTAACCCCATGTTAGTGCCTGCTTCTCAGCAGACCTGAACTAATGCAGTAGCCTGAGTTATTGCTAAGTCTTAGATACTAAATGAGGATACGACTACAGAGAAAAATTGGGACTGTATTGTAGGCAACTCTGAAACTGCTTTGAAGAATTTGACCTTAATTCAGTAGACTATGAGGCTCCATTGAGGGCTCATCTGTTTGAATATTATTAATTATTTGGTCCTGCTGAGGATAGGGAAGGATAGTTGAGTCAGGGAGACCTGTTAGGAGGGCACATCAGATGCCCTTTAAGAATCTAAAGGACAAACTCTGGCTTGGGTATGTGAGACACTGCAGAGGGAAGATCTGTGAGTTTGGATGTAATGGGACAGAGGAATCAGAGATTATGTAGTGCCTCAGTTTCCTCATCTGTGATACGGGAACAATAACAAGCCCTACATCACTCAAGGAGCCATAGTGAGGATTAAATGAGTTAATACATTCCAAAAGTTTAGAACAGTGCCTGGCACATAAGAACTCAAGTGTTTCTGAATTTGTTTACCTGTTAGTCTTGGGTTGCATTGTCCTGTAGACCTTTCTGCCATGGCAGGAATGTTTTATATCTGTGCTGTCCAATACAGGAGCCACTAACCCCTTGTGGTTATTAGCACCTGAAATATGACTGGTGTGACTGAGGAACTGTGTTTTTAACTTCATTCCATTTAAATTTGAATAGTCACATGTAGCTAGTGACTACCATTTAGAAGTGGCACCTAATCTAAAGTACTAAGTAATTAATACGAAGGTGATTGCAAAGTTATAGTCTATTTTTTTCCAAAAAAAGCCTGTTGTACTGATATGACTTACTTTTAAGTAAGCCAGTAGGTTTGGTTGCTAATCGCTAGGCAGGGATAAACCACAGAGGGGGTTGTGGTCCTAAACAGACTCCTGTTAGATAATCGGAACAATAAAAAGGGGACAAGAAGGAAACCTCATGTTTTTACTGCAATAAGAAAACTACTTTAGGGCTGAAGGAGAGTGATCATGCCTTGGTTTCTGCAAGTAGCTAATAGATGGTTAAGACTTTCCATCTGATGGGATCTGGAATTTCTTCTGTGCATTTCCCAGGCCGAAAGAGAGGAGGTAATGCAGTGCCTGCTATAATGTTCCCCTCCAAAAAATAGCCAGGATAACACTGCTCTTATATAAGGTTACTATTAACACGGCAGCTGAGGACCCCTGGTAGTTCGAGGATAGCGCTGACTGGAACTCTGAGGGATGTGTCAGAAGGAAAGGAGCAGACGATTCTTATTATCTGTAAGGACAAGATAAAAAGACATTTGTGTGCCCATCTATCCAGAAAAAGGATATCTGAAATATCACTCGTCCCCTCTCTCTATTCTCTTGCCATGCTCAAGGTGAGCTGGCCTTTCCAGTTCTGTGACTATATCACTCGGAATGGTTCGTTTGGGCCGGGTTTTACTGTGGGCATCCCCCACATTATTCACTCACTGGTTGAGATGTTTAATGCAGTTGAAACTCCAGATGCCTCAGTTGATATAAACTGTACCATTCGAGGTATTTCTCTCAGGAGAGAAAACACGGGAGGCAATGCGTAGCGTGGTAGAAAGGGGAAGGACTTTGGGGTCCGTCCTGAGAGTGCGTCGCAGCTCTGCTACGTGCTAGATGTGTGACCAGCGGTAGTTACTGTAAGTTCAGTGTCTCATCTGTAAAATGGGGAGTACTGGTATTTTCTGAGTTATTTAGATGATTGTGTGCGTTAATGCGAGTCTTATGGGAAGGTGCTGGAAAACGGGAGCTCCCTGCCCCCTACCATATCTGTAGTCTCCTACTTTTCTTAAGTTTCTATTCATTATCATTGCAAAACCTAACATCGCTTGGAACTCTCAGCTCTGTCGAACCTCTGCCCCCAAATCACGCGTGCTCATCACTGCCGTCGTGCTGTCCTGCTCAGCCCTGCTGCAGCAGCCTTCAACAGCCTCTCTTCCCTCTCTTGCCGTGACTGCCTTAGTCCCTCTCCTGAGCGTTTCTCAGGTCAGAGCCTTCCTGCTCCGCACACGCTTGGTCCCTTGCCTTCAGCTGAAGGAGGTGGCTCGCGTCACTCGAGGCCCTGCCGGCCCCGGCGTTGCATAGGTTTCTGTACGTAAGACCACCACCCGAGTTTGTTCTTTTAAAAAATGTCTGTTGGTTTTTCTTTTTAACAAAAAATACCTTGTTATTAAAGATAGTTTTGAAAATAAGCAGGTGTGGGAAAAAAGCAAAGCACTCATAAGGTTCACTAACATTCCTGGGAACCACTGCATACCTCTTGAGTGCACCTTGCAACCCTGAGTGTGTACATGTGTGAAACAAAAGCTTAATCGTTAAATTCTCATTTCTTGATAACATCCTTCTTAACTGCCCTAACTTCTTGAAAAACTTCCCATGTCACTAAAAGTTCCTCTACACCAGCATCGTTTCCAGTGCCTGTCTCGAATGCCGTGTATGGATGTAATATGGTTTATCACTGGACACCGAGGTGGTTCCTGCTCTTCCCCCACTGTCGTAAGTAAGGCAGAACATTACAAAGAGAGTGGCAGACAGCCTCCTCCTGCATATATATTTTCCCACAGCCTTGAAATGGAATTGCCACATGGAAAGCCGCGCACATTTTTAAGGTTTTGGGTACCATATTGTCACACATTACCCACTGAAAGGATGGATCTCTTTGTTTCCACCCCTCAGAGCACACTTGGTTCCCAATGGGATCATTATTCCTACCTAGGGGGGAAAGGCAGAGAGAGAGGGGGAAAAAAACCAACCTAGTACTTTTCCCTACTTGCGTGTGGATCTGGTTCCAAGTCCCTATGTTTTTAAAATCTCTTTGCATAGGGCATCTCCCTGGCTCCTGCAAAATTCTTATTTATCAGCCGCTAGCTTCCTTTGCCCCCTCTAAATTGCCACCTTTAAATCAATGAATGCACTGTTTCTTGGAAGTATTGACCCTCTGGGAAGAACCTTTCTGTGCCTCTGTCTCATCAAACTGGAGAATCTCATCTGCGTCTCTTTAATCTCATCTCATTGTGCAACAATATTTTCCCTTTTGTCTGTTATTGGCCTTTTGATTTAATGCTTTAATTTGTTGTGTAGGTTCCTCGTATCACTGTTCTGGGTAACTCGTGCCGTTCTAGACTGAATATTCTATGAAGTTTTCTTGAGATACTGTTTTGTGGAAGATGTCGTACAGATTCAAAGGATCATCCATTATATTTATTTTTCAGAAATGAAAAGATAGAAAGCAGAGCGCTCGTGGTAACGGCACCACTTGATTCTTTTCCAAGGACTCGGGAGAAAATTGCCTGTTCTTTTTATCCAACAGGATGAGCACAAGCACACTTTTTATTTTTCCTAATTAACTACCTGGGACACAAATTGTTGCTTCCGTAGGTCAGTCATACCACATTTAGTAATTTTTTAAGGACAAAAATACGTGTACTGCTTAGGGTCGTTTGGCAGAAAAGCACACGCTCCCCCTGGACCGTGAAGCTGGGATACCAGTGAGCAGCGGAAGGGCTCTTCAGCGTGCTGCTCCAGCAGCGTGTGGGAGGGCTCATGGCACAGTGATGTGACGAGCCGCGAACAGCAGATCAGAGAAAAACGGGAGATAATTTAATTGAGGAGCTTGGTGAGAGGACATGTCTCAAGAGCAGAGAGCAGGGACGTGGCAGAAAGGGCATCTGAGGAAGGGATAAATTATGAAATCGCATTCTGAGGATAGTGTGAAAAGGGTGCTTCCTCATTTCTCTGGCAGTTTGGGTCAATTTCCTACCCTCACATGCTTTGCAGAAAGGGAAATAATTTATTTTTATTACTGCCCCATTCTTATGGCAATTTTTAATAGCACATATAGCAAGTCACTCATTTCTACGTAAAAAAAATGACTTCCTCTTTTCTCTGGGTTTGGTATTTACTATTTCTGCCCATTCTACCCCTTTAGGAAAAATTTTTTTTCTATTTTTTAAAGTGAAAATGTGAAACTGGTAATAAGCTATGATGTGTTCTTTTTGACTTAGATCTTTTGGAGACTATGGTAGGCCTTTTTATTTCTTCTATGGTCATTGACTTTAAATTCTGATGTGAGTAGTTTTTTAAAATTTTTATTCCCAAAACACTTGTTT
The DNA here is from genome assembly GCA_004027735.1 of Carollia perspicillata. Taxonomy (NCBI): domain Eukaryota; kingdom Metazoa; phylum Chordata; class Mammalia; order Chiroptera; family Phyllostomidae; genus Carollia; species Carollia perspicillata. Next base: position 14,934 of record PVKM010004732.1, on the reverse strand, counting down.
TGAGTTGGCTTTATACATCATTCTTTGTTACTCACTCTCAGATTATCTTTATAAGGTAAGTGGTGAATTTAACATTATCCAGTCTTTAAGTAAATCTCAATCCTAGCACATATCCTAAGCAGGTAAAAAACAACAAACAGAACTCAGAATTGGTTTACCCGGGTATATTAAGGTATTTGATTATTCGAGCCAAAATTATTCATCTACCAATTTTTGAGTTTTTTATTTCTTTTTGTGTTGAGGCCAGTTGTGTGTTTAAGTATGTATGGCTATCTTGTTTAGAACAAGGTCATAGCTTCATCATCAGCTTTGGGTCATGATCTGGTTAAGGCCATTTTAAACACTTCTGCCTTTATAGCTCTTGCTAAAAACTTTCACACAGTGTCAGTGACAAAATCAGAGGCTGTGGTCAAAGCCCTGGACTTCAGTTCTGGAAGGCAGATACCACTGGAAAACAAGGACCACCGCACACACGCGCAGTCATGCCCTGGGTCAGTACACCATGACCTAGCGTCGAACGCAGTGCTACAGCACCACCTCTTTGTTTCTGGGGGTCTGTTGGTCGCACACGGTCATGCGAGAATATCAGTTCCAGTGTAGTAAAATGGAACTTTAAAATCCCTATCCCTTTCTTTAATCTTTTAAGAAAATTCTGAATCCTTCAACTCTTTAGGATTCTTCTGTGCACCTAAGTCTGTACATGGAATTTAATGTAAAAACTTTAAAGCAATTTAGTATGTTATTGATTCCACTGCTGAAATTTCACAATCGAAATTTGTCGGATGTCAGAGACAGAAAGTCCCAAAATGGGACTTAGCCAGTGGCTCAAGAACCTTGTCATTTCTCCCAGTTTTGCCCCAGCCGCCTTCCACGCCTGATCTTATCTCGAGTACACCTGGGTGTTTTCCCTCTCTGTGCAGATCCATTCATGTTCTTTTGGAAGATGACATCCTTCTTTCTTGGCATTACCATTCCTTGCAGCTGAGTGGGTCAAAAGGTCTAAATTAGTCAGAGAGAAACTTAATGATGAATTCACGTATTTTAATATGAATGGCTTGATTTAACAGCCTGGCACATCTGTCATGTTTAGGAGACTGTCACTCCCTGCATTTTTCAAGGATATACCTGCAGAAAGGGGCCCTTAAGGGACCTTCAGGTACCTCGCCTAGCATTTTTTTCATCATTCTGAGGGAGTTTGGTTCATGTTTTAAGTACTTTGCACTTCAAAAGTTTTTTATTTGAACTAGTTTTCTAAAAAGCTGACTGTGTGTTGCTTTTGTAAACACCTTTCCTCTTCACTTCCCACCCCCACATCTTCCTAAGTTTATCTTCAAATGCTTTATACCACCCAAGCACTTAAACAACACTGCAGACATTTTCATCTAAGCTAGTAGCAGTTAATTATCAATTTTTGTCTGTGTTTCAGCACTTCATACTATTTTGACAGGGGTTGCATAGTCTGTCTTTCTGGAATTTTTTAAGTGCTTTTATGAGTAATTTGAGAAATTCCAACTATAGATTAGGTGAGCTGTTCTTTCCTTTGTTGTCTTTTTTATTTTATTTTGAAAACAGTTAAAGAGGACCCTCTATGTGTCAGAGAGAATGTCCTCATTACTCCCACAGACATGGTCTAATTTAATCTTCTTCCCCTGAATGTGTACCTTGAATCACCATTGTATCTTCGTGTGTGTGGTGAGGGGTGGGGGCAGTGCAGGAGTGGGCAGAGAGGCCATGATTTCTGTGGGGTACATCCATTTTTATCAGTGATTTCAGTCTGTGAGGGCATTGCTGCTTCCTTTTCTATTTCTCTGGCTAGTAGAACTCCTGGTTGGTTATTGGCCAGAAGTGCTTTACCACTGAGGATGGTCTCTGGGAAGTTTCAACATAAGTTTCTTTTTGTTTCTTTGCAAAAGCATATGTTTGCTCACCTGCATTGAAGGTGAATAGGAGACTTAGCCTGCCAAATGGAGTGTGTCAGGAAGAATTACTGATTTATTTGTGCATGCTTCTAGAATATTTGAAGAAGGTGGTTTGATGACTGTCTTCAGTGGGGCTCACCCGGTCAGTGTCAGCGTCAGACTCTCCCAGGCCTGTCACTGGGGAGCAGTGGTGTTCCGGAGGTGCTCTCCCTAACCTGAGGAGTGAGACCTGCCCCAGGTGCAGGAGGCCCAGCCAGGATCTCCCTTTCCTGGCCCGATGCTGCTTTCTCCTTTGGGGTCACACCCACATTTGCTAGCAGCGGCCTGTGCCTTACCTACCTTGGGATAGGTCCTTCCATTTTTCTCCTCCCTCCCTGCTCCCTCCCTTCCTCCCTTCCTTCCTTCCTTCCTTCTTTCTCCCCTCCCTGCCTCCGTCCTTCCCTTCTTCCTGTCTTTCATGCCTCAGTATACAGGGTCCAGCACAAATAACACCCCTTTTTATTACATAAAAATCTTTTATGACAGAATTATAAGCATGTAATTCTGCAACATAACAATATCACACTCAAGCACACCATATGACATTTTAGGTGAGAAGTTCAAATCGCTGTCCATCTCGTGGGAGACATTCACGTACCCTACCAACCACATTCGATGGCGTTACTTCTGCCGGCCCCTGTGTGTTGAGTGTTTATTGAATACCAGCACTGTAAAATATCTAAGGGATTCAAAGCTGAATACATAGAACTTTCTTTGTGTTGTACATAAGTCACATATGGGGTTTTTCCAAAAGGCAAGCAAGCCCTAGGTATAAATTGTTTTAATGGAGGGGAAGATATTATCTTTAGATGAACCATCTCCATGCTTCTAATTAGGGTTTCCCATGTACTTATAGGCGAGTAATTTCCAGCACGAAGACTTTTCAGGACAAAATTCATCCAGTACAGATTGGCTGAGTGCTTAGTGTGCCAAGCATTGTGCAGGACACAGAAAATATAAAGCTAGATAAGACAGGGTCCCTAACAGAATAAAGAATTATATAAAGTACGTATTAATGCCATAGCAGATTTGTGGGGCATGCTGAGGGTAAGAGATTATGAGCATTGAGCAGGATTGGGGACAGACAGTGATTGACACATAGTAGGTTTTCAGTGTTTGTTGACCAGCCAGTGGGGTTCACCCTCAGTCAGGGCCTATGAAAGAGGGCAATCTTTCAGCTGTTCCACAAAGATAAAGAAAACATTGTCTGGGAAGAGAAGGGCATTGTATCCAGCATGAGCAAAGGTGGAGTACGTGGAGGTGCTTCAGGCTTGCAGGAAAGCGCCAGGATACCCAGAGGACAGCGTTAGAGATCTGGTTCCAGATCGTGAAAGGTTGGAAGGCTTTGGCCATTTTCTTGTTGGTCAGTAGGGCGGAGAGATTTCAGTTGTTTTTAAGCAGTGAAGCTACATCAGATCTAGGGTTTAAAAGGGCGCTCTAGCTGTCCTGTCCTGTGTAGGATGTTCTCTCAAGCAGGGAGTAACTGAGGAGAGGGTCCTGGGGGAAGCCGAGGAGGGTCCAATGACAGCAGTCTATGTGGAAAGGAGGGAGCAAAATTAAGAGGAATTGCAGCACATTCCATGTCAGGAATGAGGCTGGGAGCAAGCAAGGATGACTGCAACTTTCAAAGAACTCACATTCTTCCCTGGCCAGGTGTTCCAGTTGGTTGAAACATCATCCCATACACCAAAAGGTTGCAGGTTCAATTCCCAGTCAGGGCACATATGGGAAGCAACCAACTGATGTTTCCCTCTCACATCGCTGTTTCTCTCTCTCTAGTTCTCACATCGATGTTTCTCGCTCTCTCCCCCCACCCCCTCTCCTTCTCCCTGTCCGTCTCCCTCTAAAATCAATAAAAAATACCTTTGGGTGAGGATTTTTAAAAAAAGGAACTCATATTCTCCATTTACTAGCTATGCAAACTTCTGCAAGTTACTGTACTTCCCAGTGCCTCGGTTTCTGCATCTGTAAAACAGGCACAGTTGTACTTACCTGGCAGGATTGTTGTGAGAATTAACTGAGATAATGGTGGTCTAAGAATTGGGTGTGTCCCCTGACATGAAATAATAACTTGTACTATGACCAAGTGTTTTACATGTACTTACTTAGACCTACCAATAACCTTATGAGGTAGATACGGATATTGTCTTTATCCCACTAATGGGGGAAACTGAGGCACAGAGAGAGAATAACTTCCCCAAGGGAGTACTCCTGAGACTGGGCAGAGGTGGGATTTGAACCAGGCTTGCAGGTTCCAGAGGCTGTGCGCTTAACTGTGAGCTACACTGCCTCTCGGTGTTACTGGTTGTTGTTATTCTTCTTTGTGCCACCTCAGTCTTATCCCCTAGTTCCCTGGCTGCCAAGACTTTGTGGGAAGTAGGAGAGGAGAAGTGTCTGGTACCTGGCCTTTCTGGCCATCTCTCTTCACATAAAACTGACCTGTCCCTGACTCATTCCCTAAGGACTCTGTTCAGTCACCAAAATGAATATGATTAATGAATCTGCTGTGAATGGAATGGGTTAGTAGATGAATGAGTTACTTTTCTACAAAACACATTTACATTTTAAAACTAACTTGCAGTGGTCGTCACCCAAAAGAGTGACAAATTTCAGGTCAATAAGGAATTATTTTGAGCTGGAATACCTTAAATCACACCCATGGCTGGCTTGGCTTGCCTCTGCTCTTGTCCTGTGTGTTATTTGTATGTCTCCTCATTTGCTTCTTTTTTTATTCCTAATACAGTTTCCTAATTAAAATAGGCATTCTCGTTCCCTGAAGAAATTTTAAAAAGTATGGAGCCCAAACAAAAGAAAGTGTGAATCTCTCAGAATAATCTCCCTACCCAGGAGTAACTGTGTAGATACTATCCTTCTAAATCTTTCAAAATCTGTGTGTGCATGAAGTATGTCTGAATGTTGGGCAAAGATGCATTATCCTGAAATCACCTCAGTGCAAGTGTTAGTACAGGTGCTTGTGTAAGTTACCTGGTGGAACTACTCTAAAAGTAGGCGGTGAAATTCAACAGGAATTTAGCCGTGCTGCCTGAGAGCATGACCTCACAGCCTGGGTTGGACGTCAGCAAGAACAAGTCTTTTTAAAAGAGCACTTTCAAGAGCAACGCATTAGGTGGTTACACAGTAGAGATCACATGCAAAGCCGATGATAATGCCGGCTTTTTAATATGATGCAGAGATGGGTATTTCTCGCTGAGGATCAGATTTCGAATGACGGCATCTGCACACGAAGTCTAAGACTCTGTCAGTGAGAGGTGTTAGATGACTTGGAAGAGATTCTCACAACGATGAAGACATTGGAGATGAGTGTGAAACATTGGGATACATTTTTTCATAAGATTCCAAAAAAAATTTACAGATCAATCTATTATTTTATATAAATGTAATTTAAAATATTTTTCAAATTAAATATAAAAAGATACATATTTATTTCATCACATTGCTAAGAGTTGAGAAACTCAAGTTAGCAAAACCGTTTTTGGTTTGGTTTGTGTGTTTTTTTGGTGGGGAGGAGTTGTATTCTCATTGGTCAAATGGGAGATCTTTTATTTGAGGCCACCTTATATTCAGGTATATGTGGTATATATGTACTTTGGTTTTTGAACAAAAAAACATGATGACATTATATGCTGTGTTGATAGCCTATTTTTATACTTTATATAATTAGGAGTATTTGCTATGGCTTAACTTTCTTAATCATGTCATTTGTAACGGCTGCATTAGAGTAGATGCCCCAGAATTTATTTAACTAGTCCTCTCATTAAATATTGAAGGGATTTTTTTCACTCATGTAATGTTATAAGTAACCTCAATGAATAGTTGTGTCGATAAATCACTATCTACACTAGCCAATATCCATGGCTATTTTTCTTAAGTTAAATGTCTATATGTAGAATTGCTAGGTTAGGGCCTTGCAGAATTTTGAGGTATGTAGCATAAATTGCCAGGTTGCACCAACCAGTAACACTTTTATTACATCTTAGGGAATTATTCAATTATTGTCCCATGGAGACAGTGTCTTAATTAATTCTGAGTAACTCTTTAGCAAGATCATTTTATTGCTGTCCAAGATGTTTGTCCCATCTCTCTCTTTCCCCAGCCTCGTGCTACGGGATTAGCATTAAAAACAGGTTAGAGGATTTCATGTCTCTTTCATTGTCCAAACTATTGATTGGATACATTTGCTACCACTGGAGTCAGGGAGGTGTCTCTGAAGCACTGTGTGATGTGTTATCCCTTTTCTGTGAATAACATTAAATCATTAACAGACATTACTGAGTCTTACGAGATAGAGAATCCATGTGATTTTTCATAAATTCAGCAGATTACTGTTATAGTACTTTACTAGAATAGTGCTCTTTTTTATTTCCACTTGTTACATGTGCTGTTAATTTTTATATTATACAGCCTCAGAAAATGAGGCTGCTTGCAAAGCCTTCATTATGTCAGAGACTGCTAGTTGGACACCACGGAGCCTTCCTGCTCATCAGTTAAACAGAATCCCTTTTATAATTGAGCTGCTAACCAAAAGCAGCAGTGCTGCCAGCACGAGGCATCTTTCCCAGGCTTTCTGACCGTATGACCAGGCTGTAGGCAATGAGCTGCATGGAGAGGTGTGTGTGTGAATTCAAGGATGTCTTAAAAGGGGCTGACCACACCGTCTTCACCCCTTCCTCCGTCTTGCTCCTTGGAGCATAAGTGTGATGGCTGGAGCACCAGCATTATTTTGGACTTGGAGGAGAAAGGCTACATTGTAGGACTGATGGAAAGGAAAGCTGGAAAGAGCTTGGATCCTGGTGAACGAGGAACCTCCGTACAGTCCTGGACTGCTGCCTCCAACTTCTTTTGTATGAAAGAGAAATAAACTTCTGCTATTTAAACCCCAGTTTGGGAAGCAGGGAGGTGTCTCTGTTACCTGGAGTCTGGCGTAATCTCGTCCAAAACAATGATATTACCAATTTGATGGCCTTCTAGCTTCCTGTTCTCTTTCCTATATTCATTTTTTCTTGTCTCGTTAACTAAAAGGGACCCCACCCACATGGAAGTACACGGCCAGTGGTCATATGGAAGACGAGGACATCATCCGAACACCAAGTTACATAGTCGCATTTCCCCTGCTTATTTACCGATACTCTTTGGGGCCTGTTAGTTGGCTGAATGTCCCTTCCTGTCTCCACTTTTCTCCCCAGAAAAGAAGGGCAGGAGGTTCATATACAGAACTAACAAGGAACTCTGTCAAACAGTGGAGAGGTAGTGGCCTCCTGGGACACAGACACGGGGCCGCCCCGCAGTGAGCCTGAGCACCCTCACCTGTCCGTCACTCCGGATGTGAATAAGCTGCAGGCTGCATTTCTCTGCCTTCGCCTTCCCTGTCCTCACACGTGTCGTTTGTGAGTGTTGGCTAGGTGTTCACCAAACAGCTCAAGGCACACAACATTACATGGAACACTAAATATTCTAAAACTGAATCATGAGGAACACGGCAAGGAATAAATCAGACAGGACAGAGAAAAAGAAAGAAAGGGTAGAGAAAGGAGAAAAGATCCGAAAAGTGCAGAGTTCAGCCACAGACATACAGTATTGCTGGAAACAGACTTTTAAAAATCTGGTGACATAGCAGTAAAGGCCTTTGATGCCTCTTTTGCTGTGAAGCCACCTTGAGAGCAAACAAGGAAATTGAGTGGGCACATCCTGTTTATTCATCTTGCGAAGTGCCTGCAGGGAAGGCTGTTGGCGTGGAAACGATATCCCTGCAGAAATGCAGACCCGCCTCCCATTCGGGCTCACCCTCCTCGAGGTCAGCGGGATTAATAACTTCACCCCACCGTTCCTCCCGCCCTTCCTTTCTTATTACCGAAACATGTGGTGCATGAATTAACACAGACGTTGAAGTGGGTTACGGTGTGTGTTTACTCTGTCCTACTTCAGTGTGTGCGTTTCATTTCCTGGTAGAGCTGTTGAGTGTCACTATTTAGTGGCAAGGAGTCCGAAGTGCTGGGGGGGAGCCTAGAAAATGCTTCCTCAGTGTGTTATGTTCTAGCTCCTCGGAAGGGTCCTGTAGTGTATCTGATGCGTTCACTTCAATTGTTCATATTGGCATATACTCTCCAAGCTGGGGTAGTGATTTTTCAAGGGAAAACCTTAAACAGATCCTTTTTTTCCTACCCATTCTTATATTTGTCTGTTTGTCCCTGGTGATTTAAACTGACTCTCCCTGCCCGGTTCATGTCTGTGTTTCTCCTGTTTGTCTTTTTGATTAAATCTAGAATGAGCCTTTGGTAATGAGAAAATGTGTCCTGGGCTTCATTGCTTATATTCATATGTGCAATATGAATAGAAGTCCTAACATCACAGAGTGGTAGGGCTAGGAGAATCTGAGAAGGCATCACCACCTCTTACGTTTTATAGTTACAAACCCTGGGTCCCAGAGAAGTGAAATCATGTGCCGGTCACGCGGAGGAGATTTCAGCCTAGACCCTCTTGCCCTTCCCGCTGCCCCACACTGCCTGGCTTTGCAAGACGGCAGCCAAAGCTTATTAGAAGTCAGGGCACCAAGTCCTCCCTAGTTTAGAATTGCTGAGGAATAAATCACCCTGATTGGGAAGAGCACCAGAGAATTATAGAATCCCACAAGCTTCTCAAAGATAATTCACTGTAAACTGTTCTCAGTAAAAGCCACGTAAAAATGTCCAACAAATCATAGAAAAATGAGCTCATGGAGTAGTGTTAAACCACAAACTTGAATAAGAATCTGTTTGTCCAGAGATGAAACTATGTAGAAGATATTTTCAAAAGTGTGGCAAGTAGTAAAAAAAAAAGAAGAAGAAGAAGGCCGGAGGCTGGTTTGGTTCACATTGTTTTTCTGGAAAGGAACAAAGAAATGGTTTCAATGCAGTTCTCCTTACCCACCCTAATTTTCAATTTTCCCAGAATTTCTTTCTTTGAAGTTCAAGCCAATACATATATGGCATCTTTAAAGAGTTGAAAATGTTCACATTTCACTCAAACACACATGCTTTTTCTTGTTCCGGCAGAAACATCTGAGCCTTCTGCATGGAGACTTGCAAAGAGTGGTTTACCTCTCAGATAGCATGTAGTTTAGAGACAACTGCACTTGAGTAATTTACTCTACTTGTCTTGCAGGAAAGGAAGAGTTGAATAGAAGAGAGAAAGAGTATTTCTTAGGTAACATTGCGTCTTGGGTTTGAAAGGAGCAGGTGGAGGCCAGGCGAGCCTGTCTGTGGCTCGCTGTCCTCTTCGAGGCTTCATTCCACAGGCTGTGTGCGTGTGTGGTGTGTGAGCGGCGCTAAGTCACAGGATGGCCGGGCACACTAGAGCGGCCGCACTTTCAGAACGGGTTGGGTTACTCTTCAAGTTCCTGTTTAAAATGGGAATCTGGTCTAGGTGTTTGCATGGTTCTCAGCCCTGCACATAAGGCCAAGCTTTTCTCACACACTGGTTTCCTTATATGCTCTTTCTCTATAGGACACTGTTTTTTCAAAAGTGACAATAACGTGGCTTAGTGCTCATTTTGTTGTGGGCCCGGTTGTTGGATTCACATTCGGCAACCTCTTCCTTCTGCTTTCTGCTGTACCTGTGGACCAGGGGTGTCACACTCATCTTCATCAGGGGCCACATCAGCCTCACAGTTGCCTTCAAAGGGCCGAATTAATTTCAACTCCGTAACAGTTAAGGAGTAGTTACATTTATACAGTCCTAGCATTATGTTTGGCCCTTTGAAGGCAGCCGCAAGGCCGAGGTGGCCCCTGGTGAAAATGAGTTTGACACCCCTGCTATAGAGCTAATTTTGTTACCTCATCATCTTTTTTTAATTGTATTTGATTTTAGAGAGAGGGGAAGGGAGGGAGAAAGAGAGAGAAAAACATTGATGGGAGAGAGAAACACCGATCTGTTGCCTTCCATGCTCACCCTGACCAGGGACCACACCTGCAGCCCAGGCGTGTGTCCTCACCGGGTATCAAACTGGCGACCTTTCAGTTGCAGGATGATGCCCAGCCAACTGGCCACACCAGCTGGGGCAATCTTAAATCTCTAGATTTTTATCATAGAGCAGGCCCTGTAATACAAAGTGCCATTTGTGGTTAATCTGTTAAGTATTATCAGCTTTGCTTAATGTTGCAGTGATGCCCCCTCTCCTTTCTGTTTACCGCAGCCATCTGCTAGGTGCTCTGTGTAGGGGGAGGGAAGGAGTAGGTCAGGGAAGGGACATTTCTAGGGTGCCTTCTATGAGTAAGGCATTTTTATACATCGAATCCCTACCAAAATCAACATAGTAGGTAGGAATTGCTGTCCCCATTTTGCAGATGTGGCAGCTGAGGCCAAGAAGAGTTAAATGACTTATCAAAGGTACTGTAGCTGCTGCTGCAGTTTATGAGGATTGCAAACCAGGACTCTCTGACCATAAAGCCAGCCTCTTATCATAGGGCCACGTTCACATAACAGTTGACTACTTCAGCAGTCCTATTTATCTATAATGGAACTGATGCTGAAAGTTAAAAAAAAAAACATAAGAAAGTAAGGTAGGTGATGAAACACCTCCAAATGTAGTGCAGATTTACAGCCTGGGATTGTGCTTGCAGGGCCGACTGATAACGGGAAACGAGAGCCTTACTGACAAGGGATGATCTTCGATGGGTAACTAGTTTTTGAGAAATTCGGGAAGCTTGGGCCAAGTGACGAGAGAGAGAACAGAAGGGGCAGAGCAGTAGAAAACAAGGGGCAGCCCAAGTGAAGGTCAGGGATGACCCACTGGCATAGCAAAGGTAAGAGGCCCCAGCAGACGGGTCACAGACCAGTGGTGGTGTAAAAGGCAGTGGCCCGTCCTGGAACTCCGTGCACTGTCAGCGTTCCACGCAGTGAGCCCTGAGTCAGCTCACAGATGCTTAGTGAGAGCGGGAAGAAATGTGAGGAGGATTAATGTGAGAGAATGCGAGGCTTCTAGTAATCTTAATCATAGCGTTTAATCCTGTTTTAAAGGTTGTGACCAGAATTCTAATCAACATCAAACATTCAGTAAAACTCGGCTGGCGGTTGGAGGAGGAACCGTAGCCTTGGGTCACTGATGCAGAAGCATCCCCTTCTGAACTCCTGGTGCAGACTCTGGAGATGTGAGAGGTAGATGGCTCGGCAGAGGCGGCAGGAGGAAACAGCTTCACTGTACTTGTGACGAGGAAGCGAAGGGCACTGTTGGCTGTGTCAGGTTAGAGCACAGTGACAGCAACAGGAAGGGAAGTTTTGGCTGGATGAGAAGACTACTTTCAAGGAAGGCAAGGCTGCTTCGGTGGCTTTCATTCCTTAATTTTATTGTTGTTCTTGCAAAAAGGGAGTCACAGCATGCTGTCTGAGAAGGAGGCAAAGGATACAAAAGGAAGGATGCTATTGAAATTATTCTAAAAGTATAAATCTCAGAACCACTGCTAAGGCCTGGATCTGTGTAATCCACACCTCATTCCCTCCGCTCTGTGTCTTCATCTACCATATATCCCCATAACCAATGGTTGGAAACCAAGGCCTCAGATCTCCACAGGGCCACCCTACATATCGATGGTAAACAATTGGCCAGCCCTTTTCTTCCTCCTCAAAGGCCTTGACTAAAGCAAATACCAGTTCTTTGCACATGGCTTCAATTCAACCGGAGCACACAACTCTCAATTCAGACATAACCACCAACTTATCTAGAAAACCCCACCCCATTTCTTTGAGTTCAGAATATCTGGGCTCTATAATGTAAAGAGCTTTACTTTGGAGGCCACCGTTCTGGAGATGGTTGCCATTCAGGTTATTCTTCTGTGCACTGCCTGTCCTGCAGTATAATTACTGCTGTCCCAGAGCGACGTGGCATTGGGGTCCGGACCACCTGAACTGTACGTCCTGTGGTCTCAACCCCACCAGGTACTTCATTTTATTCCATCGTCCAGGGAAGACTCCTGCCCAACCCTCCTTCTGTAGAACAAGTGCCCTCGTCTCTCTCCGTGTCAACTCCATGTCTGGGTTGATACTGACCCCAAACAGAGCGGTGATGTGCATTGTCAAAAGAATTTTCTACAACATGGAGTATTTATAAATAAAAGCTGGTTAAAATTTGAAGGCATGTGTTTACAGAGTTTAGGAGGAAATGCATTTCTGTAGAGGAATTATTTTATTTCCTCCTCTTTCCCCCTTACATACTAAATTATATGTCAACCCTGGAGTTATTACTAGGTGAGGCTGTTTGGCAGTGTTGCAGATTTGCTGACAGCGAATTCTGCTGTCACAATAATTCTGGGTTTATTCAACTGTTGTGTCATCCACCCAGAGGGGACCAGTTATGTTTCTGCTGTTTACTCTTACATTTCGTTTAGGTTCCCTCCTGATTTCTCCTCGGGACATAGACAAAAAGGAGTCCTTATTTACTGTAGTAGCTACATGGGTTGTGAAGGAAGAGGAGGAGAAGGACTAAGGGTGAGGTGGGCAGAGATGATGCAAAGAAACAGAAAATATATTCTTCTGGGAGCCGCGGTAAGTCTAGTTGAAGAGATAAGACATTCACCAATTTGAACAGCACTAAAAGCAGTGAATGCTATAAGAAAGATCACAAGGAGGTATACTGGTTCTCACCAAGTGAGGACTAGGATTAGGGCTGCATGTTCTCCCGGAGTGGCCATGGCTGTCTTCCTGGGGATACATGTCTCCCCTGGGCCTTAGTGGTAGCCAGACAGAAGGAAGAAAGGGGCATTTGGGGTAGGAAACACTTGAGTGCAAAAGCATGGATGTGGGTGGGGTCGAGGAGAGAAGTGTGCAAGGCAGAAGTGGAAAATAGGATCGGAGAGGCAGTTTGGTACTAAGTTGTCGAGGGCCATGGATACAAGCTGAGTTTGAGTTGCCCCCTAGAAGCCCTGGAAGGTCATTAAAGTGACTTGGTGGTGATGTCCCTGACAGATTGGTGGGGGCAGAAACCGAAGGCATGAGACCTTTCAGAATGGGGTGGTCACAGGTGTAGGAGCTGGAGGGAGAACCCTGCACAAAAATGGTGACAGTAGGAACAGAGAGTTGAAGATAAAGTCTAGGCACATATCAAAGGCATAATCAGTGAGACTTTGGTGAATGCTGAATGTGAATATTGATGGCATCAGGACAGAATGAGAGAGAGAGAAATCAGAGAAGACCCAGGGGCTCTGAGTCTCAATACCTGCAGGAATGATTGATGGACTTAGAAAGGTGAGAAGTGGCCTGGTTCTAATACTTCCCGTAGAATTGCTTAAAAATATTTTTTATACAATGTATAGGGGCTGTGACCAGTTCTGTTGCACACTGGAAGAATAATGTCTGCCTTAGGAAGAAACAGACAAGACCCAGTCGGGTCGACCTATGGAACAGTACACACACACCTGTCCACCCATTGCTCGCAACTGGAGGTCACGGCCACTTGGCAGGAGCCTGTGGTTCACCCTCTTTGACTGGGTGAGGGCATCTGGGATTTAGATCACTTTCTCTCTCACCACCCACCCCTATATTTCATCCATTCTTGCTACTAAGTCATGGTAGCATATTTTCATTTACATTTTATTAGCCTGCAATGTGCCTACATGTCATCTAAATGAAAGAAACCTAAATGTGGTCATGTCCATCTTCAGTGAGGGTAAGTGGCCTCTTGACCTCCTGGCATGAATATGTAAAGCCAAGGAAAAGCAGTCTTTAAAAGCTCTGTTCCCATTTAATTTAGGAAAGCAATGACTTTTATTGGGCTGGCATAACAATAACAAGCTTCATTTTTCCGTGGTGAGCCAAGGCAACTTGCACTGTGTGCGTGGACTTGGCATTCTCTTTTGTGTGGCAGCTGGCCCACTGACCTCATCATTTAGGTTCCCTGTTCTTGCAGTGGAACCAGCACCACAAAAGTGAATTGCTGTATTTTCCACAGAGTCACGCTACATGTGATTGTTTGTTTACAATGACATAATGCTTTAAACTTTAGTTCAGCCCTCCCCAAAACAGCCACAAATGTGGTAGCTTGAAGGGTGAGCTCATGTGTAGAAAAAGAATAGAGACTCTTCATAACAAAGGGTTAGATTAATAGCCACAGACCGTCCTTCTGGAGCTCGCTGGTCTATTCCAGAGTGCTCGCTGAGCTTCAGGCCATTAGCCAGAAATGCTTGGTACCCTGATGGCTGCCCCTGGGTTTCAGCAGGTTCACATCTTCGAACTACTCTGAGAGAGGCTATTGCGTGTTGGAGTTGTTACAAAATGAGGAACGGACTGCACAAAGGCGACCCTGTCGTTTGAACCCAGTCTGCAGTGCACACAGACGCAAGTGCGATCGTCAACGAGACAGGGACGCCTCGTCCTCTAGTTCGCCAGCTGACACTCAGGTCTTGAAGCGGGTTGTGATTGTGGAAAGGATCACCTCCTCTGAATTCCTTGAGGGTTAATTACCCTTCGTCATCCACATACTACAGAATCCATCTTTATGCATTGTTTCCTAGGGTCAGGCCTCGTTATGACCAGAAATGCCTGTTGTAACCTGCTTCTGCTTCCTTCTGCTTCCTTTTCCCCAGTGACCAGCCTGAGCACCTGCTCCTGGGTGTTTCAGGTCAGACTAGTCGGTACCGATGTGAAGGTCAGTCTTCTGTTCTTGGGAAGACTCTTCCCATTAAAGGAATATTAGCGATAATAGTGACACGTGACAGCTTATGTTTCCGAAAACATTCTTCACGTGTATCACCTTATTCAGGACTCATGAACAACACTGAGCCAGGAACCATCAGGTAATTTTAGAGATGAGAAAATAAAAGTTCAGAGATTTGCCCCAGGTCATAAGGCTAGCAAGTAGTAGGGCCAGGATTCTAACCTAATCCATTCAAATCCCATGTTCTTCTTCTTCTCCCTCACTCACAAGAGAAAAGCCTTTTGTTTCTGCGGTAAGGCCTGTGGTTCTCTTAGCATTCCGCCTGCCCTGGCTGTC
>PVKM010004731.1:19350-51000 GCA_004027735.1 Carollia perspicillata | reverse complement strand
TGGACTCCTGCAAACATGGACAATTGATTCTGGACAAAAGTGCAAAGATAACTCAAAGGAGAAAAATATTCTCCATAACAAACTGTGTTGGGACACTCGGACAACCGCCCACACACAGAGGAGAGCTTTAACTTAAACCTCACAACTGTACAATGACTAACTCAAAATGGCTCATGTATTTTAAAGTAACACAGAAACGATCCAATTTTTAGGGGGGAAAAGCAAGAATATGTTCCTATGGGGGGTAAAGAGTATGAGACACAACATCAGAAGCATAACACATTAAAAACAACAATAAAATTGATCAAAGTTAAAATCACCCGTTGTTCAAATGCCCATTGAGAGAATTAAAAGAAAATCTCTAGACGAAAACATTTTAATGTACATATTTGACAAATATATTATGTCCACAATGAATAAATCTTTAAAATCTTTAAAACTCTCAAAACTCAAAGTAAATAATGATATACTTTTTAAGTGAACGAAGTGTTGAATTGACTCTGTACCAAAGAAGCTATATGGATAATAACTGACCATATTAAAAAGTGTTCGGTATCACTTGCAGTGTAAACTCCTGATAGAGCTCCTCACCCATTAGAAAGGCAAATGTACTAAATGTGCACAGATCCTATCCCTGAGAGGGCGGAGAGCGATGGAACACACGAGGCTGGTGGGGGTTAGAATGCGAGCCACCACTCACCACTCCGAGAAGTCTGGCAGTTCCTCGAGTAGGTAAATGCATGCTTAACCTGTAACCCTGCCGTCTCACTCCTAGGTACTTACCCTGGAGAAATGAACATCACATTCACACGAAATCCCGTTCATGAATATCTGTAGCCACTCTGCTCATAACTGCTTCAAACTGGAAAAAACTTTGATAGGTGACTAGATAACAAATGTAGTGCATCCATATAATCGGGTACCATACCACAAAAAAGAGGAATAAACTATTGATGAGCTAAGCAACTGAAATGTACTCGGAGACATTGAAGTGACAGCGCCTGTTTGCAAAGGTGAATACATCCCACATAATTCCATGGGGAGGAGGTCGGTGTCTGGCAAGGGTTAGGACAGAGCTGGAGTGTGGAGGCGACAGGGTTGGTCTGTACGCACTTGTAGTAGTTCTGTTGAGTCTGTACATGACTTACAATTCATAGAACCATGAACAAAGTCATGCTTCCTGTGTGTGAATTACACATTTCAATTGTAAAAGTACTCTTAGAAAACAATAATTTTTCTTTCTTTTTAACTATTTTTATTGAATTTATTGAGGTAACATTGATTAATAAAATTATGTGTTTTCTACTCTCCCTTTAAGACTTCTGGATATCAATCATCTATTGCACTTAGAATGTTCTTAAGTAAATGGCTACTTTGGAGCTTTATGGAAAAAACAAAGCAAGCACTTTGTATAAAATGGCGCAGGAGAATGTATTTACAGTCCCTGAACGGAGGTGGCTTATTTGAGAGAGTGGGGTCTGACATAATGAGATTCTGCTCTGCTTAATGAAACACCTTTTGCAGACTGTGGATTGTGTTTATTTTTTTTCTAATACTCTAATTCCAACATTGAATTCTAACTCAGGCACCAGGCTTCTCATCATTAGATCAAATAACTCTGCTAATTGGCTAGGTTTCCCTCTTTACCATCCTCTGTGCCTATAACTCCCAGCATTTTATGAGAAAGTCACACAGTTGCCTTTCTGGTTAACCAGCTAATCAAACAGAGAGAACTCCAGAGAGGTCAGTCAGATTCCTGCCCGGGGCGGATCTTCAGCTAGATGGTCAAGGTTAATGTCCACTGCGGTAAGTCATGTTGGCAGTAGGTACTCTTCATGTAGGAATGACATTCTACCTGGGTGGTCTTCTCCTCTTCCCCTCACCCTTCCCTCCATTGGGTTCAGAAGAAAAAATAATACAAACTCCAGGGGAAGGACATTTGACAAAGCACATAATGAATATGCCTTAAAACTACCAAGGTCATACAACACAAGAAAACTCTGAGAAAGGTTTACAGTCTAGAGGAGCCTACAGAGACATGACCGAATGGGGTATGGCATCCTGGGTAGAATTCTGGAACAGAAAAAGAATATCTGGTAAAAACTTAGGAAAATCTAAATGAAGTATGGACTTTACTTAATAATGATGGGTCAATGTTGGTTTGTTACTTGTGACAAATTACCATACTCATATAGGATGTTAACATCAGGAGAAACTGGGAACGGAGTTATACAGGAAGTCTCTGTACTACATTTTCAACTTTTATGTAAATCTAATATTATTCTAAACTTTAAAAATTATTTTTAAAAACTCCTTTTCTTTTTTAATCATTTTTAATTGTTATTCTATTACAGTTGTCTCCATTTCCCCCTCCTTTGCCCTCCTCCACCCATCCTGCACCCCACTCCCACAGTCAGTCCCCACACTGTTGTCCACGTCCATGGGTCATTCGTACACGTTCTTTGACTCGTCCCTCCCCACTGTCTCGGGCTTGGCACAATCAAGGCAGCCTTGCTGGTGAATGCTGTGCTGCCCATAAAGGGAAAATATAAGAGGCTTGATTTTTCCATTAAAATAAAAAGCCAGCTGCAAGGCTACATGCAGATTGCAGTCTCTAGTTTTTGTTCCAAGGGTGCACATGTGGAAATCCTGCTGATTTCCAATAATTCCAGCACAGAGAGCTTTCTGAGAACATCCAAGGAGCACAGGTACGTTGGCAAGGCAGGTGGGACAGTAATCGGGATTCTGCTCCAGTGAGCTCGTTCTTTCCTCTGTGCCGCCGACACTGCGCCGGAATCTAATTTAGAAAACACAGGGAGTCCATGCTGAGTTTTAGGAGTTAGGTGAACCTTACCTTATATCTTAAATGCATTGCACTTAAAAAAAAATATCCCATCTGCTACCAAAAGAGAAACTGGAAACTTTTGAGTGTAAGTGAGTGGATATTGAGAAAAAAGACTATGCATCCTGCTGCTATAAGAAAATTGCTATGAGTTTTTTTTTAACCAGATGCAGAGAGAGAGAGGGAGAGAGAGGCCTATTTTCCTACCCTTCCTATAAAATGAGGACAGAGCTTGGTCACCTTTCTTGGATTTGCTACATATGATCAAAGGTGAGAGTGAGTGATGAAGGGAGGCAGAACCTCAGTCTCAGGAGAATCTCAGGAAACAGCATACCTGGAGGGCAGACATGACAGTGGACTTGCCCAGCCGATATCGGGCCGTGACCCTGTGGTGGGAACTGAGGGGAGTGTGTTCTACGGTGCCGGACGCAGGGCTGACGCGCAAGCACTCAAACACCCCTCCCACCTCCCAGACTGATTCCCCAGGAGGCGATGGCCTGATCGAAATCATCTTTTTGAAGACTTTTGAATCCCAGTATCTGGCTTCATCTCTCTATCCAAAAGCATCAGCCTGTCCTTCTTTTTCCTTCCTTTCCTCCTTCCTTCCTTTTTTTCTGCCTGCTTTTTCCCTTCCTGTCTCCTTCTCTCCCTCTTTCTCTTCCTTTCTCTGTCTCTTCCTCACTCTTTCTCTCCTTCCCTCCTTCTCTATCTCTACCTTCCCCCATCTCTTCCTCTCTTTCTCTCTCTCCTTTTTCTGCTACATTATCTAGCCAATAGGTGTGTCATCAGGAAATCTCCCTAAATCTAATTTACAACCTTAGTAATAATAGCTGGTGGATAAGTACCATTAATATTTCTCTTTCCATCCTTGATAGAGATCAGGTGTGGTATATCACAAGTGCAGAGACCTATAGCCTCCCAAGCAACCAATGGGCAAGTCAAAAGACAATGTGAAATGTGGCCATGGAAGTTTCCAGCAGGCTGATGGAAGTGCAGACATATGGGGCCTGTGGGAGAGTCTCACAGAGCCTCAGAGTGTGAGCGGGAGGGCCACACAAAGGCACCTTCCACAGTCCTGTTGTGATAGTACAGAAGACATAAAGAAACAAATAAGAGAAAAAAGGAAGAAAAACTTGGAGCCTTCCATAGCTGCATCCTGCCAATCTATCACCAGCACCTTCTAAGCTGCTGAAAATTACCACAACAACAGACTGTTGGTTTCACTTTTGGCAAATGAAGAAACCCAAAGTGAGAGAGGCACAAGATATCCTTTTACAGTTGAGAAAATGACGTTACTCCCTCCCATGCCAGCTATGAGTGTCGAAGGGAAATTGAGCTCACAGCAAGCAGAATGGACTGCTCGGTCCCGGGGGGTGCTGGGTCCTTGGAAAGGACTCCAGAGGTGAGCCAGCCCCTCTGGGGACTTCCCTGTGCAGGACTGACAAGGGTCTTTCCAGGAAGCTGTCCTTCCAAGATAAGGAGAATCGCTCCAAATGGACAAGCAAATCCTGGCTCTTCCTCAGGACAGACGTGGATTTGACACAGCATTTTGCAGTTCAGGTGAAGGTAAGTCTACCAACAATCTGTCTGCCTTAGTTTTCAAAAATGTTCAATATAGGCAAAGAAAGGGTCTAGATCGGGTGACGTGGGAAACCATCATTTGTCAGAGGAATCTTCTGAATTGGAAAAACATAGATTTAAAGATCTGCTAGTAAGCATACACATTCCTGAAAACGTAGGACAAAATGTTGATGGCACAAAGGCCCAATGAATATTGGATAAGCTAATGGTCTGGAAGCATTCCTGAAACAGGTCGTTTTGCAGTCTAAATTGGAGCAGATGACAACTAAGCACAGAAGTGGATGAGGAGAGAAGAGAGGAGAGAAAGTCCACAGAGAGAGACACTGGAAGTCTGTGGCACTGCATAAAGGAACACAAAGTGAAAATTAAAAAAAAATTCTGAAAATGAAATCAGATGGACCTGTCAGTTCAAGCAATGTTTACAATTTCCGTCTGACAGTGGGTGTTTATCTCACACTTTTCAGGCAAAATAAAATGAGCCGGAATTCTAAAAGGGAAGCAAGCAACGAGGAGTGTGGAGTGAGCATCTGTGAACGAGGTGGAGACTCTGAGGACCTCTCTTGGCTTCCTGGATGAACACTGACAAACACTAAGTATTCAACGTCTCACCAGCGAATAACACAGGAGCCCGGTCTCCAGGCCTCCCTTGAATGAGCACTCAGATGTACCCCTGAGAATGACAAAGGTCCAAGGAGATTAACAGCGATTGCAGGAGCCCGAGCAAAGGCGTCCATCAGAACTTCTCCACAGGGTCCCCGAGGGCACCCCTGGTCATTTCAAAAGACCTTTCCGGAACACTCAGACCTCTTTCTGCCGCCAGAACTGAAAAAGCAAACGTGTGCAAATTAGAAAGAGATCCACACAGATTTTAAAAAAATAATTGGGGGGAAATGCCACTGATAATTAGCAAATGCTTGTCCGTAATGTCCATGTATAGAGCATCCCAATAACCCTTTCCTACTGGAATAGCTGCAGTGTTCTGTCTCAAAAGCACCAAAAATGACTTTGGCGTATTCTGTTCACCATAGCTACCAGCTGTTTTGCTTGACAATTCTCAGAATCTGTAAGGCAATGATTCGTTTTTAGCCGACTATTTTCAATATTTCACTTCAGTATTTTTTTAATTATGTTTAGATTGTGACTTACATGTCTTACACCTATGGGAGGTGGTTTCATTGGCCAGGACTCGGTCTCATGTCAGATCTGAGCGACGTTACAAGAAATGCCACGTCTGGGCATCTGAGATCATGCGTCCTGTTCCTTTTGAAGGCCACTTGAGCTTCTTGTTTCTGCTTTTGCTACTGTTTTCCGACTCATTAGTTCATTAATGCACCTAGTTGCTCAATTGTTCACTCTTGCAATACATAATTATTGCAATAAACAATTATAGCCAGCTCAGTATATGTCAAACGCAGTGTTTTGTTAATAAATGAAGTGATAACATTATTAACATCAACTATGTTGGAATAAACATGTAATTGTATTAAGATTTAAATTATAATAAAATTATCATGTTCAATTTACTTGGGAGTTTAACATAGAGGGATAATTAATTATAAATTAGGATTTGAATACGTCTGTTCAGTTTCCAAGCATACTGTGATGATTAGCTCATGGCCTAATAGAGAGAAAAAAGGCCTGCAAATAAAGAATTCCACTTCTTAAGTGGTTAGTACATATAGTTACAAAGTACAGGGAAAGAGAGATTAACTGGCTTTCTATGGAAGAAAAGACCTTTAGGTTAATCTTAATGGATCAGAAATGATTTATTGAGAGAAAAGCAAAAAAAAAAACTTATTCCAGAAGAAAACGAATAGTTAAAATACAAAGTTAGAAAAAGAAAAGATTTATTTGAAGACCTGTGAGCAATTTACTATTCTGAAGAGCAGCATTAACATAGAGATGTGATAACAGTCATGGACAGGGCCATAGGAAGTGCATGTCCTCCACAATCTGTATTAGTCACGTCAGTCTGTCATAACAACATGCCGTAGGCTAGACAGCTGCACGAAATTAGTTTCTCATAGTCTTGGAGGCTGGAGGTCCACCTTCAGGGTCCTTTCTGAGGCCTCTTGCTTGGACACAGGCACAGGAAGAGAGAGAGATCTCCGGTGCCTCTTTTTGTGCGCACCGCCTTTTGCAATATCGAGGTTCCTCCCCAATGACATTGCATGACCTTAATGGTCTACTCACAAGCCTGTCTCCAAATAACACTACACTGAGGGTTAAGACTTAAGTGTATACTTCTTAAAAGAACCTTATTTAATCCATAGCTTTCCACCCATGGTTTCCCAAAGTTCATGTCATTCCTGAACATAAGATACGTCCCCTCCCAACAGGCTCTAAGGTCTGGACTTGTTGTATCAAGTCTAAAGTCTCATATAAATAACACCTGAACCAGACATATGTGAGGCTGTCATGTCCCTGAGTGAACTGATACCTCTCTGATGACAACTCGGGTTGAGTTTTTGACAAAGGAAATGGGGAAAAGGAAGCAGACGGATCTTTGAGGTCTGAAGGAAGTAGATTTAATGAGATTTAGGGACTAACTGGGTTTGAAGAATGAGAGGAAGTAGAAGTCCATTAGATCACCCAGGTCTCCAGCCTAGATGAATTCGTGCATGGCGTGGCCATTAATCAAACACAGTGGGGAGAGAATAATTGTGGGAGGATAATAGATTTGGTGAGAAAGCACACACAACTAACTGTTGCCTTCACTTTTTCCTATAAATCTCTAAATCTAATGCATAGCTAATGGAGTGCATCAATTTACTTCTTGCCTTTTGTCAGTCCTTTCCGACCCCGGTCTTTCTAACCTTCATTTGTATGGGTTCATGACAAAATATTATCTGAGTCATTGAGAAAACCCATGGTACTATGCTGTACAATCTTGTCCAGCAGTGAACATTTGGGCATCACTCCATTGCCTCGGGTCAGACCCGTGCCAGGTGAGCTCCTGTAGCTCCTTTCCTAAGCTAAGTTCAAGTCTCCACAACCTGTGGCCACAGCTCTGGCTCCCGCCCGGTGTCTTGGGTCAGCTGGACCTGGGAAAGGACCTTCCACGGCTGAGGAGCAGTGGTAGCAGGTGACCTGCTCTCCTGTGCAGTTCACATTTGTCCCTCTCTCTTTGGCTACAGATGAGGATACTGTTTAAACCCAGGCGGCCATCCCCATTGACACTCTTCATGCAAGCACGTGCACGCGCACACACACACGTTTTATTTTGTTTTGTTTTCTTTTTTACCAAAGTGTTGCTAACCTTAGAACAACCACCACCCTAGACTTTTTCTATAAATTCTTCCAAGACAGAAGCCCTTGGCTGAGGGACACCAACAGATATCACACAGTTGTTTTGTTTTTCCCCAATTTAACATATTATTCAAACTGCTTCGGGGGACTCCTGGGGGCAGATTTTATAGTTTGAGCAATGCCTATAGTAAAAGATCCTTTAATTTTCTAACTCCAAATTAACCAAGGCCAAGGTTATATTGATAAAGTTTATGGAGATTTACTTATATATTTACTTAAAAGAAACTTTGGTTTCATAGCTGTGAGGGTCCTAAATTGGGACCTAACTGATTTTTTTCTATTTTGCTGTTTTCTGAGCCATAGAAATTTTAAGTTCACTAAAAATATGCCACATTAATAAGCTATAAATGAAAGTCTATACAGATAATTTCAAATATTATAGGAATAAAAGTGATTAAGTATTTTTTCATGTTCTTCTACAATATACAGCAAGTATATTCTCTAATTTACTCTTATTTGAGCTTGAATTATTGTGAATAAACAACTATGAACTTGGTATTTTATTAAAAAATAAATATAGTAAGTAAAATACTTGGAAACAAATAGTGCTTCATGTAACACATTGGTCAGTACACAGAGCAGTTCTTGCATCGGTGTGGAGTTTCCTGACAGTTGATAACAGCCCTTAAGGGGAAAGTACTCCTGAGAGTGGTATTATCGCATTGCAAGTTATTGCTTTAAAGCAATTAAAATTCTAATAGTTTTTCTGCTCTTTTGGACTCAGGGAAGTATAAAATAAGAATATTAATGAATAATGATTTACCCATTGGAATATAATTTCTGTAGGGTTTGAAAATAATAACTGTGTTATCAATGATAGGTTCTTCCAATACTGTTTTGGAAGAAAGCTATAATGGGCTAGGATTTTATTATGCATTTTTGTGATTTGGTTTAATATTTACCTCACAATTTTAATGTGTACCATTATATTGTCTAATAAGAATGAATGTGTTTAATTATTGCCATAAAATGTTAGCTCAAAACAAAGTACAGTAATACCGATTTGATTAATAAAAAGGGAGGGAAAGAAGAAATACAAGGCTGAGCTAATCATAAAATGCTGATAAATGGTTTGTGAACTACAGAAATTAGAATTTTATAGTATTTACTTTTACTTCTGAAGAAATTTGGGGTTGTGGTTAATATCCTTAAGAACATGCTAGCTTTTGAAATATTTTATTCATTAAAAACTGACCAGGGTCATTCTTGGCCACACATGTCCCTCCAGAGAAAGCAAAACCAAGAAAAGAAATTGCTGAGAATGTAACTGTTACAAGGAGGTATTTTTAACTGTAACATCAATCTTTTGCTTGATTGATGACATTTGTTATCCTCAGTAATTCCAAACAGAGGTTTTGGGCAGCAGTAGACATTTACATTTTTACCTGCCAGATATGCACCCACTTCTGGTACCAGCATCCACATCTTCCTCTGAAAAACCACCTCCTCGTTCTGCACAGGCCTGGTTGGCTCAGTCAAAGACTGGCCCTCTCCTGTTGCATTTAAATCTTGAGCAAAGGGAGAGATTGTAGCAAAAAGAGTTGGACAATTTACTTCCAACAAGGCTGCACATCAGGCCTCTCCAGGCTTCTTTCCTCAGTAGACATGGGTTGCGTTGTACCAAACACCCATTCCTTTCAACAAAGCTTTCTCTTAAGTTAAAGAGAGTTGGATTTTGTTGCATTGAATCAACTAATCATAAATAATACCCAGGCACACACAGCCATTCCTGTGAAATGTTTGAGGATAGATTCAGGTTTCCAGAAATAATTAAAATGTACTATAATTAAGCACCTCCACTCCAGAAGGTAAGTAGGCAGGTTGTGACAAAAGTAACTTTCAGGGGATGAGAATTTATGGAGATCAGAACCAGATCTGGTCTCTCCTCAGATCTTTTCCACCCTTGTGACCTTGAGTAAGTCATTTAACCATGTTCTCATGTTCATCTTTAGTCGGGATAACAAAGCCAGGCCATCTGCTACAAAATTTTGTATTCCCTGGGCCTTATGGCTCCTACCCACAATTTTTTGCTTAATAAGTATTTGTAAAAATATTAAAAGCATATTATACCTACCACATAGGTTAAGAGAATAATAGACATTTGTCATCCCTTTGTCTTCTCAGTCTCTGAACCTCAGAGCTTGTAAACATTTTGAGCAAAACAACCCACCAGCCCACAATCCATGACAGAGTCCCAAAGTGCCAGAGATAAGCCTGGAGCAACTCCTTCTAGCAGGGTAAAGGGATGTGACAAGCCCTTCCCAAGCACATGTACATAGCTTCGACTCTGAATCAGGGTTGTGGGATGCACGGGGCCAGGGACCGTGACAAAATATTCCCTTCAGACAATAGTACTGCGGGAAAAGAAAAGGCTCAGGAGAACACTAGGAGGGGCGCTGGGAGGGATGTCAACATTTCACTGTGGAAACAAAGAGAAGACTCACCTGCAGGTTCTTACCCCAGCATTTGATGTGGCTGTTGGAATAGTGGTGGTAGCTGAAATCCCTGCTGGATTCTACCCGAGATTTGGACTACTGAAATGGCTGCATAAGCCCTGAGTCGGGCTTTCTGGACCTCCTGGCATCCGTCTCATGAGAAGAGGTTCTCAAGGTTCCCCACAATAACAAAATCAGCATTACTTGGGAACTTGACAGACATGCAAACTCTCAGGTCCCCTACTGAATCAGCAACTGTGGGGTGGAGGGTGGGGATGGAAGCAACCTGTAATTTAACCTGTCTTCCAAATGATTCTAATAAAGCTTTAAGTTTGAGAATTACTTGTCCAAGAGAACAGGGTTGAGACTAGGACAGGTTCTTTCAAATTGATGTCTTTCATTGTAGACAGACAGACAGTAATTCTTATCTTGTTATCTTGGAGGGTTTCACTGACACACATTATGTCCTATATAACTATTAGCTGTCATTATCCAACAGCCACTTAATAAATTTATATCGGCTTAACACATGGTATAAGATTATATTGCTTGAAACTGTTAAAGTAATATAAGGATCTGAAAAAAATAATTGATTAATAACTACACTATAATATGTTTTGCATTTTTGAAAAGAAAAAAGTTTGAAATAACATTATGAACATCAAAGAACTATAATTATCCATGAAACAATAACACCCCATTTTCACTTCTTCCCAGCCCCTTGAAACTACACATCTCCTTTCCCTCTGTGAGTTTAACTGTGTTGGTACCTCATTTACAGGGAATCATGCAATATTTGTCTTGTTGTTAATGGCTTATTAACTTAGCAAAATGTCTAAGTTTTTTTCATGTTGTATCATGTGTTATGTGTCAGAATTTCTTTAATTTTAAGGCTAAATAGAAGATGGAGATGTAGGTAGATACACTTTGTTTTCTCACACAACCAAAAGAAGGACAACAACAAATTTAAAAATAAAAAAAAGCCCTGGCTGGTGTAGCTCAGTGGATTGAGCGCGGGCCTGTGAAGCAAAGGGTTGCTGGTTCAATTCCCAGCCAGGGCACATGCCTGGGTTGCAGGCCAGGCCTCCAGTAGGGAACACATGAGGCAATCACACATTGATGTTTCTGTCCCACTTTTTCTCCTTCCCTTCCCCTCTTTCTAAAATTAAATAAATAAAATATTTTAAAAAATAAAAAATAAAAATAAACAAAAACAATCAGAACTGCCAGAAAATTGAACTGTATGAAGTTCCACAACCAAGGAGTTAAAGAAACATTCATTCAGACCAGTAGAAGGGGCAGAGATGGGCAGCTAGGGCAGAGAGGACTCATGGCAAGGCTGGCGACTGAAGAACCAGGTGGGCAAGGTGGTGGCTGGTGGACCAGGTGGTACCACGTTTGCATGCAGATAAACCAGGAGGAATAACTGGGGAGCTAGACAGACTGACCAACTCAGGTTTCCAACCCAGGGGAATAAAGCCTCAAACTTCTAAGTGAAAAAATCTGTGGGGGTTGCAGTGGCAGGAGATATTGCCAGCCTCATAGGAGAGTTCATTGGAAAGACCCATGGTGTCCAAGAAAGTACACAAATCCACCCACCCAGGAGTCAGCACCTGAAGGGCCCAGTTTGCTTGTGGGTAGTGGGGGGAGTGACTGAAAGCCACCCTAGAGCTGAGGAATTGACATTGTTCCTTCTCAAACCCCTCCCCCACATATGGCTCCACAACACAAAGACCTAGGTTGCCCTGACCTGGCTCAAATACTCAAGGCTCCACCCTTTACTATTTAACAGAGGTGCCAAGACAAAAAAAAAAGGCCCAAATTAAAGAACAGATAAAAGCCCCAGAAAAAAACAGAACTAAGTGATGAAGAGGTAGCTAATCTATCAGAGATGCACAGTTCAAAATATTGGTAATCAGGATGATTAAAGAATTAGTTGAAGATGGTCGCAAAATAGAGGAAAAAGTGAAGGCTATGAAAAGTGAAATAAAGGAAATGCACAGGGAACCAACAGTGATGGGAAGAAAATCAGGACTCAAATCAATGGTTTGGACCAGAAAGAAGAAATAAACAGTCAACTACAATAGATTGAAGAAACAAGAATTCAAAAAAATGACTAGAGGTTTAGGAACCTCCAAAACAACTTTAAATGTTCCAACATCCTAATCATAGCGGGGCCAGAAAAAGAAGAAGAGAAAGAAATTGAAAACTTATTTGAAAACATAATGAAGGAGAACTTCCCCAATCTGGCAAAGGAAATAGACTTCCAGGAAGCTTAAAGAGTCCCAAAGAAGTTGGATCTAAGGAAGCACACACCAAGGCACATTATAATTAAGTTACCCAAGATTAGAAATAAGGAGAGAATCTTTAAAACAGCAAGAGAAAAGGAGACAGTTACATACAAAGGAGTTCCCTTAAGACTATCAGCTGATTTCTCAAAAGAAACCTTGCAGGCAAGACGAAGCTGGAAAGAAGTATTCAAAGTTATGAAAGGCAAGGACCTACAACTGAGATTACTCGATCCAGCAAAGCTATCATTTAGAATGGAAGGGCAAATAAAGTGGTTCCCAGATAAGGTCAAATTAAAGAAGTTCTTCATCGCCAAGCCCTTATTATATAAAATGTTAAAGGGACTTATCTAAGAAAAAGAAGATGGTCAAAACTATGAACAGTAAAATGATAACAAATGCACAACTATCAACAACCAAACCCTAAGAAAACAAAAACAAAATCAAACTAAGCAAACAACTAGAATTGGAACCAAATCTTAGAAATGGAGATCACATGAAGGGTTATCAGTGGGGAGATGGTATGGGGGAAAAGTTACAAGGAATAAGAAGTATAAAGGTAGCTACAAGGTAGACAGGGGGAGGTTAAGAATAGTATTGGAAATGTAGAAGCCAAAGAACTTATATATATATGACCCATGGACATGAACTAAGGGAGGAGGGGAGTGCAGGTGGGAGTGGGGTGCAGGGTGGAGGGGAATAAAGGGGGGAAATGGGACAACTGTAAGAGCATAATCAATAAAATATATTTAAAAATTTTTTGAAAAGGCTAAATAATTTTTCACTTTTTTACATTTTGTGTTCCTTACAACTCTATGTATTGTCTATTTACTAACATAACTTTATAATTACTTTATACTCTTGTCTATTAAATTCTATGAGAGAATAAAAAAGTAGAATGCATCCCAAAGTTACAATTATAAATATTTTTATATTTGTTAATATATTTATATTTACTGGGGAAATATATATGTTTGTATGGCTTTGATTTATCTACTGAGCTTTAGTTTTAACACAAAAGACTCATATTAGCGTGTCTGTTAAACAGGTCTAGTATAACAAACTTCCTGATCTTTGTTAATTTGAGAATGTCTAATTTTTCCTTCATTTTTGAAGGAATGTTTTGTTGGATATACAGCTCTCACTTGACATTTTCTTTACTTTATCACTTTAAGTATACCCTTCCACTGCCTTTCAGCCTCCAAAAAATTCTGCTGAGAAATCTTCCTTTTGATTACATTGAAGATCACTTGTATGTGATAAGTCAATTTTCTTTTGCTGCCTTGCTCTAGATTCCCTTTTTTGACTTCCAACAGTCTGGATTTAATGTGTCTTGGTGTAGGTCTTTTTGGGTTTATCCTCTTTTAGTTCATTAAGCTTCTTGTATTTGTGTATCTGCCTCGTAATGGCTACTTTTATCTGTCACCTTCCCTGGACCAGAGCAGAGCACATCCAGATATTTGGTTAAGCATTATCCCCCGTGTTTCCGTGAGGGTGATTTTGGATAAAATTAACGTTTAAATCATACATAGAGTAAGTAAGTGTTTCATCCCTATTGTGGATTTGAAGGCTTTAGTAAAACTAAAGGGATTATTCTTCCCACATAAGTGCGTTCCTCCTGATAGACTGTCTGCAGACCTCGAGTGTTTGTTCGTCTGCTTGTTTTGCCTTTTGACTTGAACTGACCCCACCCAGGTTAAAATGGGCCCACCCAAGAACTGGCAAATAAGGTTTCAGGTACTATCAGGGGTTAAAATCCCATGGCCCCACAAGGAAACACAGGCTGCTGACTTCAAGGCAGCTGGCAAGACAGGGAGGAGGTAGGGCAAAGACAAGTAAAAATGCCACATAGTTTTGTGTAAATCTTTAAGTTGCCTCTCCCCCCCATGATTTAGCATTCATTTAGTTGCTATAGAACTTTACCTGTTTTCCAGAGCTCTGATAAAATTGCTTCTGACTATTTCTGTGTGTTTTTGATGTTTCTGTAGAAAGATGGGAGTTTGGCAATGCCTGTTCTGCCAGTTTGCTGATGTCACTTCTTGGTCACTCTTTACAGTGCTGTAGTGCAACTGTGCTAA
Organism: Carollia perspicillata; assembly: GCA_004027735.1. Lineage (NCBI taxonomy): Eukaryota > Metazoa > Chordata > Mammalia > Chiroptera > Phyllostomidae > Carollia > Carollia perspicillata. The sequence goes on along the minus strand of PVKM010004731.1, from coordinate 36,467 downwards.
GCTCCTTAAGGTTGGGATCTTTCTTACAGCTGCATAATTTCTGAGAAGACTTGATTTAGAGGTATGTATTTTGCTGTACCCTGTCAGATTTTTGAGAAATCACCTCCCAAATATGTGAGAAAGCAAATGAATTAATTGCAAAGATAACAATGTGTCGCCTCCAATTTAGACAAGCTCAGAGAATAAAAAACAGAGTCTTCTTCATATTTTCTCTCTTGCTTAATCCTTAAACCTACATCCGAGGAGCAGCTCACTAAAACCGAGGTCAGCCAATGCCCCAGGTTGCTGTAATGACAAAGGGCACTCCACTGAAGGGCTGAGGAGGCTATCCATGTCACCATTAGCTCCCGCCTCAGTTGGTGTCCATTTTTTAAATATGACTTGTGTGTTTATTTCAAATAATTGCAGTTACATGCAGTTAATCAAATGATAACTTTAGAAATTATATAGAAACTTGATTTTAACATTCAAAGTTAAAGTTCAATGGGTAACTCCTGAACTCCTCTGCCCAATGCTGTGACAAAGCCAACCCTTGGTTCTTGAGGGCTTAGTTCTGTGCTTTGTTTTACAATCCCTCGTACTTTATTAAATGACTTTTTATCTTCCTTTTACTATCACAGTTGTATAATGTAAAAAAATGAGAGCTTCAGCCAAGTAACTCACAAAAGTAACCAATTTTGACTGGAACCAAAAACAATGAAGTTGGGCTAGAAAAGAAACAAGTAAACAAGCAAAACAAAAACTGGGTGTGGAACAAAGGTGACAAATACGGGTAATAAACAGCTGAATGATACTGTGCCAAGGGGAAATTCTAAAGTGATACCTGCAAGAAGCTATGGGAAAATTTAATGTGGTGGGTGATAATCCTGTGTCCTTGGGGATGCAAAGCAAGACAATTAGAATGGAAAGACTTGAATTGAAACAGCTAAAGAAAGAGCTCATTTAAGGAGATATTCAGAAGTTGAAATATTTCTCTAAAAAGTGTTTATGCATTTGTCTCCAACATAGGGTATTTCTACAATGGAAATGGAAATTGGAGGTTATCTCCAGCAATCAGCATAGATCACAGATGAAGAATGTGAAACAGAAAGGTGACCTCACTTCACCAAGGTGAAGCTTCTTAGTGGGAAAATTACCAACAGAGCTGGCCTTGTAATAGCTTCGGAAGCATTTTCAAGCATATTTTCCTTTCAATGGGGAGCTAGGTAATATTCAAAGGCTTACATCTACTTTGTAATAGCTCACATTTTGTTGAATGGCAGAATTATTCAAGGTTACACAAATTCAGGCAAGAATAACATCTACGGGGCTGGTTTCCTGTCTTAAATTTCTTATATGCTGTTTATTCTCAAAGGATATCTTAAGTGTTTTCTCTACTCATTTATTCACAATGGGCCTTAATTAGCAGTCCCTACACATCAGAAGGACCATTTCTTCATAATGTTACTTGTCCACCATCGTTTGGTGGTAACCCTGCCCTATAGGAAGGAGCCATTGCCTAGGCAAAGAATTAGACAACCTGAGTGGCAAAGAAAACACGGCTTTCCCCATAGCAATGCAGAACAAAGCCCTGTGAAGAGCATACCAGGGGGGAAAAAAAAGAACCATTAAGAAACAGGATAATGGAGGGGAAGATTCCATGTTTTTAAAATGAAGTTAGCTTGAAGAGGAAATTATCATAAATGTAGAAAGTGATACTTGTAAAAATCATGGTAATATTCGAAGGTAACATTTCTTTCACATAAAGATAAAACTACATTAAGAAGAACTCATAAATGATATGAGTAGAATCGCTGAAAGGATTTGCTTTAAAGGTCAATACTCAATTAATGTAATTGCTAAGATTCTGACATGGAGCCTGATTTATGGGTGTAGGACTAAAATGCCCTGTTTTTAGGAACCAAAGCAGTTTTCACAGTTCACGTCATTTGCTCCAACCTCATGCATCCAAACTGACGGGGACCAAACGTGCCTGTGTGGTCTGGGGAGGCCAGGCTCCCACGTGGCCCACGTAATGGATTGTGCCCAGTGCCATCAAGCACTGTCAGCTGCAGCTGTTTTCCATTAGGTCTAATGTGCATCTCAGATGCTGCATGAGAGTAGCTAGGGCTTCAGTAATAACTGACAAATTTGAGATGTTAAAAGGTAAAGTGATCGATAGGTCAGTAGTAGGAGGTGATGGCTAAAACTGCACCGAACAGCTCCATTGTGTCTACTTGACATTAAGTGAATCCTTAAAAGCTTTAAAGTAAGAGTTCTTAGATTTTCCTAAAGGCTACTTCTTGGCTATGACTTCTCACTTCTTAGAGTATGCCAAGGCTCTCCTAATTTTTCAGAGTTAGAAGTAGTCTGCCGCATAGATGCATAGAGCAGACTGGCAGCTGTCAGTGGGGGATGTTGGGACCTGGGTGAAAAAGAGGTGAAGGGATTAAACAAAAAAGAATACATAGCTATAGGTTTGATGACACACAGACGGCATATGGCAGCAGTCAGAGGGAAGGGAGGGTGGAGGAGGCGGAAGAGGGCAAAGAGGGGAAACAGTGCAGAAAGAGACTTGACTTTGAGCAATGGGTGCACGAGGCAGTGTGCAGATGATGGTTTGTTGAATGTACACTTGAAACCCATATGGTTTTATTAACCAATATCATCCCAATTCATTTTTTTATAAAGTCTGATGTCATGGGTTTATCCAGAGCACACTCCAGTGCTGGCTCTAGAGACATTGCTTTGTTGGGGTAGGATAATTAGACTGTATGGGACCAACCTTATTTTTATTGATTTCTTTGACATGCACACATGTCTACATATACACATATACATACATACAAATATTCTATATATGTGTATATATACATATATTTTAAAGGTTTTATCTATTTATTTCCACAGAGAGGGGAAGGGAGAGAGAGAGGGAGAGAAAGATCAGTGTGTGGTTGCCTCTTGTGTGCCCCCAGCTAGGGTCCTGACCTGCAAGCCAGGCATGTGCCCCAACTGGGAATTGAACCAGCGACCCTTTGGTTCTGAGGCCAACACTCAGTCCACTGAGCCACAACAGCCAGGGCTATGTTACGTATATTTTGAATACCTCTTTTTATGAGAACAGGTGTCAGAAGTTGATGATCATGATCATGTTCTAGGGACAAGGTAAGGAGATAGGAAGCATAATTTCAGCCTTTGGACCGAGAAAATGTAACCATATTTGTGTTCATGTGATGATGCAGTGTAACTGGCTATGGTAAGAGTGGCCTCAGGAACTGTGAACCAAAGTTCTGCAGCAGGGTTTTAAAAACATGTTTGGTTGTGAAACAGTTTACTCATGCGATTTAGCAGCATGATATTGGGTTGGCCAAAAAGTTCTTTTTTTTCCCTTTTACCTCAGATGGCTGAGGTAGGCTTAGTTGTCTTTAACTTCATTCAAAACAAGTTTGTTAGATTGCAGTGTGACAGCTGTCACACCAGTGTGCATTTAAAAAAACGTATCAAAATTGGTGAATTTTTGTGTAGGCATTTTATTATTGAAGATGGAAGAAAATAAGCAACAATTTCCAGCGTATTATCCTTTATTATTTCAAGAAAGGTAAAAATGCAGCTGAAACACACAAAAAAGATTAGTGCAGTGTATGGAGAAGGTGCTGTGACTGATCGAACGTGTCAAAGGTGGTTTGCGCAGTTTCGTGCCGGAGATTTCTCGGTGGATGATGCTCCACAGTTGGGCAGACCAGCTGAAGTGGATAGTGATCAAATCAAGACATTAACTGAGAACAATCAACATTCTACCATGTGGGAGAGAGCTGGCATGCTCAAAATATACAAATCAATGAAGCTATTGGTGAAAATGAAAAAATGGGTCTTTCATTTTATGGACTTTTGGGCCGGCCCAATATGTAAGCAGATAAAACAAAGCTGTTTCGGTGACCTGGGCTCTATGTACCACAGAGCCCCACTGACTAGCTGTCAGCCAGCAGCCCACAGGTTTATAATAACCACAAACTTTGAACCCCTCTGGTTCCTGCTTTTAAAAACATGAGTGGAATCAAGCACTCATTGGGGGGTGATCTTGACATCGTATTTGTAAGCTCTATTCTATTTTATTGAGTACAGACATGGCAAATTTAGACAAACCCAGTTTTTAGCTGCTGTCAAATAAAGAAGTCTATAATGCTTATAAAAATATGACTGCCTAGTTCATTCACCAATATCATGGGCAGCTAAATGTAGCACACATCATCCTGCTCTACTCCCCATTTCCAAGGATTTTCAAAGATAATTAAGATACAGTCCTTTTTTTTGTTTTTGCCCTTTAGAAGGTTGCAATTATGGGAGTGACAAATAACTGACAAAACAAGCAAAGTCACACGCACATGAGATACAGGTACAAGAAAATTGCTTTGGGCCGCAACAGAAGACAGTATTGTTATGCCGTAGTCCCTGGGGCTGTGGGACCTTGGTGAAACTTTCTGTCGCAAACCCCTACGAGCTCCAGAGGCCTTCCCTGTGAGAGGAGATAACGATTTCCTGCTCATGTGACTGCTAGCAAGATGCAGGGCAATGATGCTCTGCTCTGCCTGGTCCACAGCGGCTAGGAGGTGGGGTTCTGCCCTTCAAGACAGTTTGCTGAGGAAGTGATGACAGCAGGGTTTGCGACTGTTGACTGGCGATACAATGGAAAATGCACTTGTACACATTTGGGGTACGCACCGATGTGTTCTCTATTCTGATTCATGCTCCCACAGCTGCATTCTTCCTCGCTCTTGCCTAAGGTGTTGCGTGCAGTGAAGGGCCCGTGATGAGTAAGAGCATGCATGTCTAAAGACACACAAATTCTGTTTCCAATTTGTTTCACTCACTGCTCCACGGCTCTCTTCTTGGAGGCTTATTTACTTTTTCTTGGCCATGCATGTTTAATTAATACCCTTTTACTGCCAAAGTCATTTTATTACTCCCTAGACTGTAGCTTTTCTTGCTCTGCTGACATTTCTCTTGCATATATGGATTCGAACAAATAGTATTAGTTTAATGTAACATGCAATTAGAGAATGATTAGTGAGCATTGTGGATGAACCCAGGGATACAAAAATAAAATAATATATGATTTTTGGCATCAACATATTTATGAGCACACTTTCGATTTTTGTAAGGTAGTCCTTCAATTTTTCTGTCACATAAATTCTGTGCTAATGTTTTCTTCCTTTCACTACTAATTTCAATTCCATCTCAGTACCATTGGATGGAGACTGAATTCATAAAGGAATACTATCTACGTATCTTGTGTATCTGGGGAAGGACGGGACCATGAGTTCCAGCCAGTTGGCTACCTGTGTCTAAAGCACCAGAACTGACACTTAAACATCTGATATCTAAACGATGAATTAGCACTGGAATTTCATCATAAAGGGCACTTAACATTACATGGACTAAATATGAGACCAGCCTATTACAAGTACACCTTTTTGAAGAACGTATTCTAATAAGCAACGTTTTTTGTGGCGACAACTGTTCAAAAGTTGTATCATTGTTGGATTCCTATTTTTCATATAGAGCAACTTTTCATTCTAAGACACATTACATGAATACATGTATAGGATGGTCACCATTCAGACAGACAGACCTACCAATTAACTCACCACTCCCAGCAAGGGACTCACAAGGAACAAATTGAAATCGGTGCCGCATCTGGGTGAACCTGGATATCTTCTTTTGCCTATTGACACGGAAGGAAGGGGACAAAGAAGCTGTTCTTCTGGGTCTTCAGTTTGCTGTGGGTGTGTGACATTTTCACCCAAGCCTAGGCCTCTCAAGCTTAGCCTCTAATTTTCCTCAAGGGCATTTTTCTTTACTGTTTTCTGTATTATTTTAAGTGCAACCTGAGTCCAAGAAAATACAGACCTAAAAAGGTTAAAAGTGCTTTCAAAATGCTTTCACGCCTGCTGTGGTAACTCTTCAAAATGCAACATGAACACAAACTAGGCCAGGAAATCTTTGATGTTGCTTGATTTGTTTGATTCTAAGTTCCCGATTATTTTAAATAGGTAAGGGGCTTTATTTCGAGTAACCTCTCCTCCAAGACAGAAATGACCACTACGCAAAGCTTTGAGGTGAACCAAAAGTGGATCATCCACTCTCTACCACCCAACTTGATCAATGAGATGATGGATTAGCTTAATACAGACACAGACGTACACAGGCAGACGTATTCATCAATATGTGTCCAGACATATGTCAGTGTCCATATCTAGATCTCCTTGCTCTCTCAACTGAAAGAGCCTAGAAGCAATAACACGGCCCGAGGGCAATGAGCACACCAGTGTCCACATGTGTTTGCAAATATATTCTGCGGTAAAAGAAACTAGGGCTCCTTGGAGAGTCAGCTAATTGTAATGCTGGGGCATGGTGAGCCTTGAGCATTTTGGAGTGCCAAAAAGAGGACGTTCTCAAAAAACACAAACAAACCAAAATATAGCACTGGAGGAATGTTTTAAGGACCTGTGGGCCAGAAAAAAGAGTTTCTAAGGATGAAAGCTGGAAGAGTCAGGCCAACAAGTAACGTAATACTAGATTGTAATGCTCGGTATAAGTAAAAGTCTGCAGGTCAGTGGTATAAGCACATGCTTTAGTAAATTTAAAAATGGCAGATGAGGTACCGTATTTTTCAAACCATAACACACACCTAGGTTTTAGAGGAGGAAAATAGGGAAAACAATTTAGAAGCAAAAAATGTGGCAAAATATTTAATGACATAAATAACATAATATTTCACCAATGTAAATGTGAACAGAACTCAACAGCAGCATTAACAACCATTATTCTTCCCAAGTTGGGGGGGAGGGCATGTATCTTATAGTCTGAAAAATATGGTAAATATTTCTTGCAGAAGAATTCCAAATAATTTATGCAGATGCTGTCCCCTTCAGAAGGTGGAGCTGTCCTTTGCATCTTTAACTGTACTCTGGGTATAGTACTGTCCTTCCAAAGAGCTCGGCAGGGGGGACACTTTACAATAGAGAAACCTGACAGACACTATCTCCTCCAGGTGGTCAAGGTCAGCATCGGCACTGATGGGTCTTGTTGGTCGTGGCTACCACTGACATGATATGATGTGGATGTCACCTTGTTTCTCCAGTTTTCTTCCCCCAAACCCATGCCCGCAGTGTAATCATAAGATAAATGTCCGATACACCCTAGTAAGGAAGTTCCAGAAAAGACCTGACTAGCACTCCTCAAAAATATTAAGGTCATCAATAATAGTGAAGGTCAAAGCGTCTCAGTCTAGAGGTGCTCAAAGAGACATGATGTCTAGAAGGAAAGTGGAAGCCCGGGTGAGGGGCCGGGACAGAAAAAGGACATTAGGTAAGTACAAATGGAGAACACCTACATACAGCGTAGCCTTTTGTTAATAATTATAAGTTAACATTGGCTCACGGTTGTTGCCAATCACCATAATAATGTAACATATTGCTAATAGGGGGAATTGGGTGTGGGCCATATGGGAATTCTCTTTAAAAATGTTCTGTAAATCTAAAGTTGGTCTAAAAGGAAAAGTACATTAAATCATGGAGAACAAGGGGATGATGAATGAGATTTTAAAATGACCAACTTCTCAGGTGGGCGGGGGAGGGACAGAATGACGTGGTCCTTATGAAGATGCTGGCTTCTGTAATCGGCGGTGGTCTCCTGGATGAATGAATGTTCTTGAAATAACCAACGATACTAAAATGGTATGAAAAATAAACAATGGCATATTCATGTAACCCAACACTACCTGATCTTCAAAAATGATTCTTGTAACAAATCATATTCCTTGAGTAAAAACATTTAGTTATATTTTATTAGGCATCCTCTGACCACTTTTCAGATGTACAGCATCAAGGCTGTCACCTATAATTGGTAAAGGACGAAAGGTGTGATGACAACGTGTAGAAACACTGCTCCGTGTCCTGACTGGCGGAGCGCAGCTCACAGTCACGTACCAGAGCTCCACATCATCCTTGGAAAACATCGGTCCCGAGTGCTGCTGGCAGGGGCAGGGCTCATGTGTGAGAAACCTCTACAAAAGCGGGGATGGGTGCCCCATGGGTCCTGTGTCATCCACAACAGAGGGTGATTCTCTTCTGCAGGGGCTAGAGAAGGAGTCCAGGGGAGGAGATGGTTGCATCTTCCTGAGGGGAGGGGTGTTGAAATGCAAAGAAGTAGCATGAAGGTGTAACGAGAGGAGGCTGGGTATTGAAGGGCACACGGGATGGATCCTCTGTAGTGTAAGAGGCCAGGGACCTGTTCAAGAAGACGCCACATTTCTGGCTTGTCCCTCTGTGTGAGGAAGAGGCTGAGCTTTGTGCTTCCACTTTGCTGTGTCTGGTCAGTGTGTCTTGTGGGCTGTGCAGAAGGCCGGGCTCCCCTGGGGCATGGTGATAAAATTCAGTTACGGAAGCCTGTGTCCTAGTTAAAAAGTTTCACCCTGACATTGGATCAGTAACAACTTTCTTTTCTTGTACTACCTACAGGTTTCCATCTTTTCAGTAAACCCTCTAGAATGTCCTTTGGAGATGAAGCTGGTTTTATTCACGACTGTGTCTCTAGGTCCAGATGCCCAGTATGCTACAGACTCAGAACAAACTCATGATGAATCAAGTATTTTCTACCTACCTCCTCCTACACATTCTAGGTTAGACGGCATTTGAACTTGAGCTTTCCGAAGACTTTCCCTTGAATCCAAGTTTTATTGTGTCAGTACCAAAAAATAGGTATTTTATTAATGTCCATCATGCCCCATGGAAAGTCTTTTTTTTTTTTACCACCATAGCTCTGTAGTAGACTGGTGATTTCTAGAAACCTAATGTACAACAGGAGTTTAGCTTGGGTTTAATTTTTATTGGCAGAGAAATCAGATTTAATAAGGGATTGGCATTCATTCCTGTCCTCGGAATAGAGAGGGGGCAGGAAACCAAAGGACATGATTGATGAACTGGAGTGCTGGTTGGTGCTTTTCCTTCCCTTTGGCGAGAACAGCCCTGCAAATTACACTTAGGTTCGTTTATATGGTCTGCACATATACAGTCCACTACATTTTCCAATCAAATGATTTTCCTTGGCTGACACAGATATCCGTGTACCTCACCCTCACCTTTAGTCAACATTTAATTTGGTTTTCTCGCAGGCCAACCCAAATCACCGTCCACACTATCAATCAGAAGAGCAGGAGGACACCTAATGGTTTTAATTGCAGGGCTGCCTGAGAAGATCTGTCTAAATCTATCCTTAAAAAAAAAAATGCCTTGTATAAAAGGACAGTGGTTTGTGTTTTATAGAGAGTACTGCTAGAAAAAAAGTCATTTGAATGCAAAATCTTCTGGAATCTGGAAAAGACATTTTCACCCAAAGGAAGTGTGGACAGTGAGCAAGGCCCTCCTTCTTCAAGTGCAAAGACAAGTCTCCCGCAGAAGGTACCAAAGCTCGGCCCCTTCAGGTAATAAGGGCTGCACGTGCTCTCTACCAAGATTATATAGTGGAGCCAAGCCTGGAGTATGCAAAGGGCAAACAAATGTGAAAAAGGTTATGCTGCCCTTGCTCCAAACAGTGAAAGCTGGAAGAACGGTACTGCTATATTTAAACCCAGGATCACTCACCTATCTGGCCCTGGCTTAGTCAGTCTCGAACTTTGATTTGTTGTTTCCTTCCTGGGTGGCAAGAGGAAAACAACCCCACTCTTTTCCTCCCAGGCTTTCAATCCAAACTCTAAAAATAAACCAGCCACGATTAAATTGCAAATGCAATCATCAGGGTTTGATTCAATGGAAGTGACACGTGTTATGAAAAGTCCCTGGGAACCTTGCCTGGAGGCCCGGGAACCTGACCTGGCTTGGCCTAGGGCTGTGAGGCCTGGGCCTGAGTGGCCCCTGTGGGGCGAGGAGGGTAGAGACCCCCCTGCGCTTCACGTTCCCTGTATCCGGGAGTGATGGAGAAAAGGTGCACAGTGCTGCCCCGCACATAACGGCTCCCGGCACTCCCACAAAGCCTCTGTAAGCTTCTCTAAAATGGACACTGTTCCAAGGAAATTTTGCAAACACTGGGGACCCCTGAGCGCTCAAGTGTCCAAGGACCAGACGTTCCCGGTGTCTGTAAACAGGGGCCCAGCCTGCCGCCTGGAGTGGTCACGTTCACAGTTCTGATCCGAGGTGCCGTTTAAGTCACACATAACGAGGTGTAAGAAGCAGGCTGTTGATTGAAGTGCATAATAAAAAACACCAGCGAGCGCCTTGCTTTAGGCTGCTCACCAATAAAACCCCCGAAAGAGGCAACGAGAGATCAGCGCGCTGCCTGTTCATTTTGCATTCGGTGCAGGTTGAGACAGGCGATCTGTCTCATTGGGCTGTTCGGTTAAACAGTCTGTTCTCACACATTTTTAAAGCAAAAATGTACTTGTTGTAAGGGCCTCTTGACTTGCATGTAGAATATGCAGCCCATCAGTTCATAGGCAGATGGAAATAGTAAAACCAGGCTCCCTGGAATGGTAAAATCGGACACTAGAAGGAATTAAAATGACATTTTGCTATTTTAAATGAAAATCAAGCTGATGCACGTTATGTCAGGGTACACAAAATGGGGATGACAGACCCCTAGCACCTTCCAGCTGAAACATTAAAAGAGGAATGAGGTACCATTTCTATTGTACAAAAATAGGGTGTGAGCAGGCCTGAAATTGGAGCTTCTTAACTACATGCATCAATAGAAGAAGGCTTCATAGAGAGAAAAACAAGGATCTCTTTATAATCTGGGCGAGTCGATTATTAAAGTTGGCGATAGCAAAAAGTAAAAACACAATGCATAACGTTTCGTCTGTGCTTCCGTACATTGCTAAATAAAAAGGTGCATCGTGGGCAGAGAAATTCCCGTTTGGCACATACATTCTCTGGTCTCTGTTGTGCTCTGATCTTGTCAGATCTGTGTCAAGTGCAGTTCAATGCCAACGGAGCCACAGGACAGGGAGGAGAAACGGTGCTAACACAAGAATCAAGCCCAGATTCAGAAAACCAGGTGTTAATGATGAAGGGGACACAAAGGGGCTGTTTCAAGTGTGTGGTTTCCCTCTTCTAGCACAGGAAGGTGGGAAGAGGTTGGAGGGCTCTGGGGCAAGGCTCAATCCCGAGCAGAGAGGTGTGGAGAGCTGTACATAACCCTTTGCTCAGTTTCAAGAGCTCATCCTGGACCGTTCATTGTTTTGCAAAGCTTGCTTCCCCATTTGGGGACAGGCACCAAAGTAAACACAAAGGAACACTAATCCCGTCATCGCCTGGTTGACATGACAGTAAGGAGAACCAAAACTAAGTGAAGGGACACTCTGCTGGACTGAGAGCCACAGGACCTGCCACTCACCCAGGCCCATGACCAGGACCTGCCAGCTGGCAGGGACCAGCCCCCCGCCAGCAGTCACCTTCAGTCCAGAGGGTCTTACCATTGGCCAACCTTCCTTGGCTCAGCTTTTGAATTTTTTGCATATCCTGGGACTTCAGATAAGACTTACAAGTATAAAGTTTCTGTGTTTTTGTAGTGGCACTCCACAGTGAGAGAAGTCGTCTAAGTTACTACATGGACTACCCCGAGGGACTTGGTCCCCCTGCAAACTCCTGCAATGAAGAAGGGGTGGGGAGAGGCCCTGTGATGTCATTTTGGTGTTTGATGGAGAGGGACGCAGGGTGTTGGCAAGCTGGTGGCGAGCTCAGTGGCGCACATGTTCTGTAATTGTGTTAAGGGTAAAATAAAGCAAGCATGATTAAATGATGCATAACCCCCTGATGGCTGTGTGTATTCATTTATTTACTCTTCCTGTCAGTCACCTTGGGCAGACAGAGGTCATTTCTCACGAACACACTGAGGAGGTTTTGCCCACACTCACTCACTGCTGTTTGCACACTCCAACCTGGAGGGCCGGCAGCTGTAACTTCATAGGAGCCCTTCCTTGTCCGGGCAATGCAGAGGGAACAAGACAGGTGGGAAGTTCCAGCAGGACAACCTTATCTCTGTCAGCTTGCCTGCCTGTGGATAAAATGGCTCTTCCAGAGGTTACCATGTTTGCTTTGTTGTTTGGTTTTGGTTGGGTTTAATTCAGCGTTTGCTCCGCTCACCGTCCTCAAAGGAGTCAGTGAGGCTGCATCTTACACAGCTCTCAGCCCCTCCATTCCCAGGGTCTTGTCTGGGTTTGCCCAGATGCTGCCTCCTCAGCCAGTGCACGAGGGGAATCCGCAAGTAAGACCTCAGTCTTCTCCTGCGAGGTCCAAGCCCGTTACCCCTCACCCATTGATAAGCCATAATTATCTGCCATTGTTTTCATTTCTGTCCCCTCAGCCTGGCCCAGGTGCTGCTCTCAGAAATCTCTGCTTCCTGCCCATGAGTGTTGCTGCTGCCTTGTTTGGAGACTGTGTGTGTCCTCAGGCTCCGACCGGGAACAGGGGTGAAGCCCACCAGCTCAGCTCAAGCTGTCAATCGGAACCAGAGTGGACCACGAGACATGGGTTTGGTGCTAATGAATGTGGTTTATCCTAGGAGCCAATATTGGTTAAAGCAACATATTCTACAAGGGAATCTCATTAAAAGAAAACAAAACAGAATCATATTAGTAGAATATAAAAATGTTGTCAAAGACATAGATTACTTCAACTTTGACAAATAGTCTTTTAATTGTATTAGCAATAGATAACTCACATAAAGATAAATGTTCTGGAAAAATAATATTGCTAATCACTGACTAATAACAACTAATATGAAAAAAGTTTTAAAAGTATGCTTTGGGGTTGTATCCTTGGCTTATACTGCAAGGATGTACTTGTTTTCACTTGCATGAGAGTGATAATGCAAAAAAAAAGTGATTGTAGGTGGTAATAATTTGAGAACGATGCTGTTATAATGGATAGTGCAAGGCTTTAAATTAGATAAACAATCTGAAGAAAAGAGAAATACCTTTAAAATATTTTAATATCAATACAGACAAATCATTGAATTTGGCTTCAAAGGACAATAATACAGTGAATAAATAAAACATCATTCCCTCAATTTCAGGGAAAAATCTTTTCTGATAATTCCAATACTATACTAAGTGTTGGGAATACACATGTCATATTCACACCCTGAAGGATTTCACGGTTGATGTAACGCAAGAAGACACCACAGTGAAATGTGTGGTTCATCATGTTTTTAGTAGGTTGAACAGAAGAAAGGAGAATGGAGGAATTTGTGGTGTTCAGGGGGCGGGGGCAGAGGGAGGAGTCTAGTCTGTAGGCCACCCCACCTTCCTCCTGAGCCTGACAGCTATGACCCTACTAAAGAAAACAAGGAAGAACTAACGCTGACGATGGCACTGCTTATATTAAGAAATACATGTGTGTTTGTTCATTAAGGGTAGTGATCATTAGTGAGCATGGAATGTTCCATTTTAAATCGAGGAGCACATCTATAATTGACATTTTAAATCTCTGCTACAATATTTTTAACACATGACAAGTTTAAAAAACCAATTAGCCCCAGCTGGTGTGGCTCAGTGGATTGAGTGCCAGCCTGTGAAACACAGGGTCACCAGTTCAATTCCCAGTCAGGGCACAGGCCTGGGTTGCAGGCCAGGTCGCCAGTAGGGGGTGTGCAAGAGGCAACCACACACTGATGTTTCTCTCCCTCTCTTCTACCCTTGCCCTTTCTCAAACTAAATAAATAAAATCTTTTTTAAAAGTAAATAAAATTAAAAACAAAAACAACAACAAAAACCAGCTGGCTCTCAGATACTCTCCTCCTCTCTACTGTTTTAAAGTAAATTTCCTCAAATAAATTCTTGCTCTTCTCCAAATTCTCTTCTCCCATTTTGTCTTTTTTCACCTTTTCATTCCACTGCGAATGCCAAGGTCACTGATAACTACCCCATTGCTATGTCTAATCCAGCTTACTTAACTGGATTTGCAAACTTCAAAACAGGTGGTTACTCACTGTCTTCTATCGGAAACCTCCGTCTCTGGGTTCCCTCCCCACTACCTCACTGACTACCCTTTTTCAACCATCTTGCACCTTCCTCCCCTTCCCCCACCTTTGAATACCCTTGATCCCTGTGCATTCAGGGTCTATGCTCACTGTGTCAGTACTCACGAAGCCTTGCGTGTTCCAGTGAGCACCAAGGCAGCGAAAACGCCTGCGCAGAGCTCTGGGTGTGCACCCACAACTGCAGACTTCCTATCTCTTCTTCGTTGTCTCCAAACATTCCAAGACATCCTGTATCTCTGTTAGTATTTCCTTTAAAGTACTATTTAATTTCCAGGTCTGCTTGAGGTTCTGTTAAAGAGAGTTGATAATGGCAATGGTGAGAATATTGATAGTACTTGTGATGATGAAGATGATGGTGATGGAAATGACTGCTTTGTATCACACAGAATTCAGTTCAAAGCCTCTCTCTGAAACCTGGTAGCTGCATGATTGTGAAAATTTTATTTAACCTCTCGGATGTCAGTCAATGCATTTAAAATGATGATAATATTGGAGAGCCTTGTCTCAACCATTTACTCCATACTTGCAGTGAATGGACAGTCATGGAGGCACGGCATCTGCCAGCCTCTTTGTATTTCTTTTTCATCTTTTCCTATTAATAATAATGTTCTGAGAAGAACAATATTATTATCATTTTTCAAATGAATAAATTGACATCAAAGCAGTTAAGTACATTTTCCATGATGGTGCAGCCACAAAGTTACAGAGAAAGGCTTTGAACTCAAATCTATATGATTTCGAAGTTATCCTGAAGTCCCTCATTCACTAAATGAGTGACTACTATTGTTTTTAGTAATTTTGGCTTTATCCTCCAGTAGCATTCTGAAAATTAAAGAAAAAGAGTGCTAATACCATTGGCCTTCACACATATAAATCCTGTGCAAGTCCTGTGTGTTTTGCTGACTTTCTTAACACACTGGAATGTTCACACTTTATTCATTTTACTTTCTTTTCCACCTGCACAACAGCAGTTCTGTCTCTTACCACCATGTCATTTACTCCACTCCAGAATAAGAAGGGACTCTTAGGCGACTGAAGGTAATTAATATAATTAATAAAGGTGCTGCATCTTGATTAGGAACATGAGTTTTAGATTTAGGAAGGTTTATGTTTGAATCTGAATGCGCGCTGCAGTCGTTGTGGTGATTTGGACAAGGTGTGCAAATAACCCATCTCAGTCTCAATTTCTGTAGGATTGTTGTTTGGATTCAAGGATGTAATCAACATAAAGCCCTAAGAATACTCTTAGCATATTATACATATATCAAAATTATGAGCTATTGTGGAGAGCCTCGTTGACTCAATCATTCACTCCATACTTGCAGTGAATGGATAATCACAGGGGCACAGCATCTACAAACCTCTTTTCATTTCTTTTTGATCTTTTCCTAAGTTGACCTTATTTACTGGCATGCTAGGACATGTGTCATGTGCTCGTAGACAAAGGGCTCAATAAGGAATCAAAAAGATAACTACTCTCGTGTCAAGGAAGACACGGGCACAGGGGCTGAGCTAGAGGGCTGTGTTTAACTGCAGAGGGAGAGCAGGATGCAGGTTCTAGCGGAGGCTGCTCCAAAACACACGTGTAAATACTGCCTCCTCCCAGCTCCCAGCCGCACACAGACCCCGATCCTCTGCAAACTCCCCCGGCCATGAGGAGGCTCAGGTGAACACCAGGCAACGCTAGAACGTCCGCTCCAAAAGTTGTGTACCTACAACAAAAGAACCTCTTGTTTACAGTAATATTTTTATTCAATGTATCTTCACAATCTCAGAAAGTGTTTCATTTCCTTTAATGGGATTAGCCACCCCAGCCTTTATTACAATATAGGACATAATTACCCTGCTTTAACTTAATTTATAGACCTCATTAACATGCTTGCCTTTCACTGTGATTACAAATCTCCTAAGACTTGAGAACTCTCTGAACAGTAGGAAACTTACTGTGATTTACTGTCCACCCTGGCAGTCCTGAGAGCAAACGGATTTGTCATCGTGGATCCCCACTGAGAGGAGGATTTGGGGGGAAATGTAAGGCTGGGGTGGGGGCAGGGGGAACTGTGCCCGTTCCTCTCCTCACTTAGTCGGGAGCCTGTTGCTTACTGCATGAAAGCCAGAAGGAATCCCAGGAGAACAAAACCTCTAGCAATAACCAGCGTGAGAATGCCGTTTCTGCGACTGGGAAAGTAATTGTGTCCCTTTATTGGAAATGAAAAGCGAGGGCGAGTCGTCAAGGTCCCAGCTGGTATCGTTTTCCCCCTCCCTGGGGATGTCTTTTACCCATGTCTGGACAGTCCACAGTTTCAGGAGGCAAGACTAGCATTGCTAGTTCTCACTCCCTTTCTGACAAAAGATCACAACGCCCAATTTTCTAGGAACGTTGCTTATTTGCTACAATGATGCATAGCCAGAAGATTAAATAGACTGGCCTGACAATTGCTCTTAAGGTCCAGGCAGAAGAACTGTGACTTTCAAAGCTCCTGTTATCATTAACGGGGACTGCAACCACTGTGCAGTGCGTGCTATTGTATTAAGTCTCATGTCATTTTTGCAATCGCTGTATGTGAGCTTTGATGGCGGTGATAGGAGCATGAAGATTGTTCAGTGTGAAATAAGAGTTTACTGCTGAATTCAGGACGTTTTCTAGAGCCAGAGTGACATGCCGGCATTCTTCAGGGTCAGGGAGAAGGAACAGTGGCGTCTAGGTGGCAGAAAACTGAAGAACCCCTTACATCATGGCCTGGCTCTTGGGAAAGACATAAGATTCATGCAAAGATTTGGGGTTAGTAAGCCCTAAAGTGGTTCAGATTTCTTTCCTCTCTAGTGTTTTCGTGTGTTTGTTTTTCAGCAAATAACAGCAGGCCTCTTCACAGCACTCTGCAGACCACCAGACCAAACTGGATCAAACTGGTCCCAGATGCTTGAGTAGGTACATTTAGCAGCCAGATGACCCCAGGATAAAGAGATAAGAGGAACCAAGGATTCTGGAACTCAAGAACAGGTGCTTCTGTTTGTGAACCAGAACTCTTTTAAAAATGACAGGCCCACCTGCAAGGCCCATCTGGAGGCTACACCCAAGGTGAGCACGCCGTGGACTCACCCCT